>OZ025874.1:1223511-1243511 GCA_964019415.1 Ianthella basta | reverse complement strand
AGGTGGTAGGACAGTGGCATCCTCATTCAAGTACCCAATGCGGTTCAGGTCTTGTACAAGGCGCTCTTCTACCTCCATGGCATGGTCCTCTACGGAGGGTAGGTTGAGGGTGACAAAGAGGACTGGAGTGAAGGGGTTCCGCGTCTTGAGCATTTTGAGCTCCTCTACCACCTAATGAGGGAGGGGAGGGGAGGGGAGGGGAGGGGAGGGAGGGAGGGAGGGGAGGAAGGGAGGGGAGGGACAGGGAAGGTGACTCTAATCTTATACACATTCCCGTTCACGCACTATAGTACAGAGTGACCTCCAAATGGACACACCTCCTTGCTCAGAGGGCCCTGCCCATCCAAAGCATAAATCACAAATGGGTGCAATACATTCTTCAGGTACTTTAGTGTCTGACCAAAGACATCAATGTCGCCAGGGACGATGGGGGCGGAGACTATCTGCAGCCCTGCCTCCAACAAGAAGTTGTTCAAACGAACTTCAAGATGGCTGTCCTCAGACTTCAAGGTCTCCACAGTTGTCACTAAATCCCTCCGCCCCAGTTCTACGAAGTTGCTTGGAATGAAACCTCTGGGAGTGACTTCAAAGCCTAAGGGGAGAGGGTGGTTTGTTCACTATCCTCCAATATGGGGCAATATGGACAATACAGCACTCATCAAATGCCTTACATGGAATATTACATGGACGATAGACAGGTACACTCCTTATACAAAGCTATAGTAAACAGGTTAGTGCTACTTGTACATAAACCAGTGCCACTTGTAAACAAGCCTGTGCCACTTGTAAACAAGTTAGTGCCACATGTAAACAAGTTAGTGCCACTTGTAAACAACCCGAGCCACTTGAATATAAGTTAGTGCCACTTGTAAACAACCCCGAGCCACTTGTACATAAGTTAGTGCCACTTGTAAACAAGCAGGTGCCATTCATACACAACTCAGTGAAACAGAGGGCGACTCATACAGGGAGAAGAGATACACCACATCCTTCTCTAAGTAAGAGAAGACTCACCGTCTACATGTAGGGAAGACATCCTTGCTTGCCCATATGTGAACACAACCTTCTTCCAGCACTCTATTGGCTCCTTCACCTTTGGCAAGATTTGCTCTCCAAGTATTTCATTGATGATAGGGCTGCGAAGGTGAGGCTCCCCCATCACCACAAATGCCAAGCGACCAGACACCACGTTGGAGATGAACCTACCATGGAAAACAGGGTGAAGAAGCGTACATGATGCGAGTCACGTGACCTACATCACACAACGGCCATTCACATGCATCATACACAACACACAGGTGAATAAAGAGAAGGAAACACTACAGAAACAGAATAGGTTAATAACCTAATTAGCCTAACCCTGACACACACACACACACACACACACACACACATACACCGCACGCACGCATGCACACACACACACACACACGCACATGCACACACACACGCACGCACGCACGCACGCACGCACGCACGCACGCACGCACGGTCACACACACACACACACACACACCGCTGGGCCTGCACATCCAGTATGATGTCGAGTGACAGACTCTCGTTGAAAGATTGCAAGTCAGACAGCACCGTCACGGTCTCCTTGAACATCTGCTTCAACTTGGTGCTGTACTCCCTGAAAAACCGGACCTCCTCTGCCAGCTCTGAACGATCCTGCTGTGATGCGTACAGATGATCCATCCTCCTCCTTCCTTCTCACTACAGTGCTTCACTCACAATCAACTATTCATGCACAAGAGAGACGCGTACATTGAAAGATATGCTACATCATATCACAACATACAGGGACAAACCACGGGACTCGGTTTTGAAAGCCTCTACTTTCACTGTTCGCTATGGCAGGGGCTACTGTAAAGCATGGGCTGACACCAAAACACAGAAAACATACACAATGGACTTCTCAAGCGAACACTTTCAACAAATCAACAGCACCACACGTACGTGCGGGCAAGGTAATATCTCCACGGCACCCTTTCCAAGTTCCAACGCACTGACATACATTCTGGAATGAAACTAATCATTGTTATCCGTCAAGACATGCTCAGAACTACACCACCACATGCGACAGCTCTACAAGCTAATCTGAAGGACGCTGACTGTAGAAGCGCCTACACTATCCTAAAGCAATGGAGCGAATATATATGACACATTACCCCCCATCAAAGCACAAACCAGGTACAATGGGTCGCTATTCATACACAGGCGATAGAATGACTCGGACACGAACCAACTCCGACACCAATTGGCGTACGATGCCTACAAATGCTGTCTTACCTCGATACGTTAGAGAGTCGCGCCCGGAGCCTTCAAACGAGACGCATCACTATTAGTGTTGCCTCCCAGCGGGCTTTCGGCCAGACATGCCAGGGCAGGGCTTAGCTGGTCACGAGGAAGTCATGAACTTCCAAATATGGAAGACTTAAAACGTAGGCTAGCTATGACGTCATGGGCTTGAGGTGGTGTGTCTAAATTTGGGGATTCGCGAATCAACCATTGCACATTTTATAGCACCAATGTAACGAATATGGCAATCCCGCCTTTACAACGTCTCCCCACTGTTGTTGCCAGTGCACGCAGTCCTGCGCGGCTCTATGCACAAGGAGTACGCAGTGATATGTACTTGGATTGTATGTGGTATCAGTGGATTGCAAGGGATGGCCAATTTACTTCGTTAATCTCCCACAATGGTTAGTTGGCTTCTACTAGCAAAAATGTGATGATTCCTTGCATGGAGCATGAACTGTGTACAGTCCATGGGGTCAGTAAAAGTACAGCCCAAACATATAGGAGCCCAGGGCCTCTAGTTGCCATTCTCCCACTATAGGAGCTGGGTGCTCTTATCTGCTATATGCAATCCAGGCTCCATATTATAGAAGCCCGGGCCCTCTACATGTTGTGCACTCACCTAGTCATGCTACATAGATCTACAGCTGTACATAACACATGTGTGAAACTCCCATAGTTGTGCTGTGTGAGACACGGCCTCAATACCCTGCACCCACTACCAGCTGCTGGCTGGTGCAATGAATATCCTCCAACAGACCAAGGGAATGACGATAGTACATTCTTAGGACACAATACCACATGGCACTCCCTCCCCCTCCCCCACAGTATTCCATGCCTTACTGGATCACCTCACAACCCATATGTGTGTGATTCCATCACTTTCACTTAATTAAGCAACAAATAAATACAACAAGAGGTGGCAAGTACAGGCAGTGTGAGAGGCAAATTGAAAGATCCTAGTTGTAGTAACCCAGCATCAGTTCACAGAGCAGAGGCAGTCAATATCACCGGCTTATCCCTTGATCGTGGCTGCAGTAGTCATGGTCGTGTGAGATCCAGTGGTAGGAGGTTGGAGAGCCAGGATGGGAACTGTAAGAGAAGGTCTGAGAGGTTGTGATGGGTGAACTGCTGGCACTGCTGCTGCTACTGTTGCTTCGACTTCTGCTGCTACTGTTGTACAGTTTGAATTGTGAGGAGTGGCCGGGTGGGACCTGGGAGAGGGAAGGGAGGGAGGAGGTCAGAGGGGAGGGGCGGAGGGAACATGACAAGAAATGGGAGAGTACTGGAGTAATGGCACCATGGCACTGTATCAATCACATGGTCCATGGAGTAGGAGGTCCCTGTAAGCAGTGACCCACAACCTGTCAAGTACTGGCTCAAGTCCTGTGACCTCACACTTGTCTCTCAAGCAAAAACACAACGCACTTCCCACAACTACATTAGCAGGTTACCAAGGAGCCACATAACTGACCTGAAATTATATTCATAGTGCTATGAATATAGTTTACCCACCCACAAATAGCATAGTGACCAACACATTTAAAATTGCACACCAATGTCAGAAAACTTCCATCTAAAGTGAAGGTGGCTGAACCCAGAGAGGGGCTTCAGTGTGTGGTGACTGGTCTCTGTAGAGAGGTGGTCTTATAGCAGAAGTGCTATATGTGTGGTGGAATACTCTATGAGGAGTTTGAGGAACTGGTCTCTTAAAGAGGTGGTCTTGTAGCAGAGGTGCTTCATGTGTGATGGAATACACTATGGGGAGGTTGAGGGACTGGTCTCTTTAGAGAGGTAGTCTTTTAGCAGAGGTGCTTCATGTGTGATGTAATACACTATGGGGTGATTGAGGGGCTGGTCTCTTTAGAGAGGTGGTCTTTTAGCAGAGGTGCTTGTACAATGGGATATGCTATAAACCAGAATAGAAATGAAACAGAATACAATAAACGGTAATCCCTGGGCACACCCTGGCGACTGTGGAAAATGGAAAAAGCGATTAGAAGACAACTTCTGTTTCAGTCCTTGGGTTACTATAAATAGCATCACAATCACCGCACTGAAATACTCTAATTGAAAAGGGTAACCTCAGCAGGGTGTTCACAGAACAGCAAGGTGCAATGAATGCCAGATCAACTGTTTAGCTCCACATGACAAACTATTTTTAGTATCATGCTGCACATTACATCATCATTGTTTCATCAGCTCAGAGATACTCAGGAATGCAGTGCATCACCTCATTCACAAAGCATTAAAGCATTATCATACAGACAATGCATTTAATGACACTACACACACACACATGTGCATGTGTCCAGGAAGCAGCATAGCATTTAGTAGAGATGAGACACAGAGGTGATATTGACGTCTTTTAGTAGTTCCGGCCCGAGCGTCCTGATTAGAGAGGTGTCCTTATTTTCTGAGGTAGAGTCAGTACACATCTCTGTGTAGCTGGGACAGTAGGTACTGTCCTCATTAAACAGGTGTTCTTATTTTGGAGGTAGTTTGTAAACATCGCTTTGTAGCTGTGACAGTAGGCACTGTCCTTATTAGAGAGGTGACCTCTATAGGGGGTCTCACCGTATACATTGATCATGCTACGGCAATGACGTACAGGGAAATGACTGCACTAAACTTCAAGTCAAAACATACAGTAATTATGTACCGCGTCCCCCAGTTACAGTTCCTAAATTCACTGTATAAATAGCAACACAGACTATCCCAAAAGCAAGTGCTTACAATACATGGCGAGTTGGCTTTACCAACTTGTAAATGAACAATGTCAATAGCATAGTGAGCAGGTGTCCCAAACTGGTGCTAGGGACAGCAATCTCTCAAACACAGCACAGGTGATCACTGTTGCCCCAAAGACAACTGTACCAGTCAACTACCAACCCGTCCTAGTCTCTGGGAGAAGACTTTCCCAATGAACTGACCCTTGTGGGAAAGGCTAACCACAACCTCACCACCACAGAGAGAAGACAGGTAGGCTGGGAAGCATGCACATGCATGTACGGGTATGACTTCAGCATGCTTTGAACTACAACCCCAGGGCATGGTTGAAATTGAAGGAGCACTTACAACCATGTGAATCAGATGTCCCAAATCAGGGATGGGCCTTCCATGTGGGCCAACAACAACACATAGTAGTAGTGATACTATTATTATTACATACACAATGACATGTGTACACACACACACACACACACACACACACACACACACACACACACACACACACACACACACACACACACACACACACACACACTGGCAAATACCAAAACCTGTACTATCACAGAAACATAGACTGCTGTTTTGGCACCATTAAAGTTCATACCCTGCCAACACACAAGAGGACCTGCACCCAGCGACTCAAGGAGCACAGACAATACCCAGTGGATTCCATAATCTTGTTGTGTTTCCTACTAGAAGGAGAGATATAACTAATGGGGTCTGAGGTTAGACCAACAAAGGCTTCCTATGGCACGATGACAGGGAGAATGGTGCCACTGGGCAATCCCTTCACGGTGACAACCTGGACATGCATGCAAGCATTAATTCACACCAGGACATGGGAAGGGAAATGTTTGAAATAGCTACGTACGCAAACACTACAAACAGACGCACAGACACATGTACACGTCAGCCCAACGGCACTCCGTCTACACAGAGAGTCGATCGCCCCATGGGGGAGAGAAACACCGCTTCGCCTCGCCGGGTGCCAGTAAGTGACTCACCTCGCTCACTCCACGTGATGTCGAGAAGCTGGAACTAAGGGCGGACGCCAGACTACACTCAGACTCTGTGCCGTTCCACCAACACCAGGAGAGGAACTTGGCTTTGTACTGTTTGACCCTGTCAAGAATTGAGAGTGGAGGGGGGAGGGAAGGAGGCGTTGTAGCCTTAACAAGTGCTGATAACTGCGTATCTGCAGGCACCACGGCTATCGCACTCTAGTGCAGTGGTGCGTAGACGCCCAGTGCAGGAGCCTGAGCCTCGGCATCCTTTACTCACCGCTCTATCTCCCGCTCAATCGCTTGTATATCTTCATGCGGCCGCTTCCTCGAAGCGACATGTGAACGATAAAAGGCTTCAAGGTGATCTGTACTGAAGAGGTTGGTCATCTGTTGCCGCTACAGCTTTACCTTGACGAGAAACGTCCGTGGGAAAGTGGAAATCTGAGCGCAAAAGCTTACAAACACAGACACGCGCTCAGAATGAGCCGCGAAGCGACCATGTGGTCGTTACGTATGTGTACCAAAACAGCATCAACCAATAAAGTCACGTGATCACAATAAGGTGATGATATTAACGAGATTCATTGCTCAACGGCCAAGAAAATGGCAGAGTTGCTCTTGGACCCTGACATTCGACTGTGGGTGATTCTACCCATCTTTCTCATCACGTTGCTGTTCGGGTTGCTGCGACACTACGCCTCAGAGCTCTTATCATCACAGCCCTCTCAAACCTTGGAGCAGATTAAAGATGGGTGAGTGAACAGGTCCTACTAATTTCCGAAAACCAGTCACGGTACTGAGCTAGTTAGCAGTCTCGACTTTTTATTATGATGCGTTTACAAGTGCTACATTACAGAATGTTGTTGTTGCAGAGTCACACCCTAGTTCAAGCTCTAATATTTCAAATTGAAGATAGGAGCTACATATTGCCAGCACACATAGCTCCCCTGTGTTGGTCTACACTCCTGTTGCGTGGCCCATGACATAAGCTTCTCATGACACTGTGCTCTTGTTCGTAGTCAAGCCCTGATGAGGAGCAGGATGCTGAGGTCAAACGGGGGATACATTTCAAGAGAAGTGAGTTGTTCTGGTTCATGCCTGTATTGTGTAAGGCACAATCGCATGTCAGCTCTGGTGCTTAGCCAGTCTGTACATAGAACGAGTACAAACATGTATCAGAAATGCACTTTGTCATGGGCTTTTCAACCACAAAGGCCTAGTGTTTGGTAAAAATGTTTTGTAACTGACAAGACCTTGTTGGGCTAAACATCCTCCTTTGCCTTATGTGTCGTTCCATGTCTGTATGTGGTGTGTCATTGTGGGGATGTGCATGTCCTGAAGCCAATAGAACCCCGGCTCACCAGACTGATGTTGACTGTCCACATGTGTGTGTTCTCTTCCCTCAGGGCTTCATGAGGAGAAAGATGTTCTTTAATGACTCTGAAAATGGCTACTTCAAGAAGGAGCAACGTGCGGCTCCCCCACCACTTGGAATGGGAGGTTAGCATGGTGACTGTGGGTGTATATTGTACTAATTCAAACACTTGTGAGTACATGCACATGCATGTTGGTGTGTGTGTGTGTGTGTGTGTGTGTGTGTGTGTGTGTGTGTGTGTGTGTGTGTGTGTGTGTGTGTTTGTCTGTACATGCACCGGGTATACAGACAGCAGCATGGCGACCGACATGATGAAGAACACGTTCATGAATGTCCTTCCAATGATTCTCCTTGGTGGGTGGATCAGCTGGACCTTCTCTGGGTTTGCAATAAGTGAGCTCTCTCCCTCTTCATCCCCCTCCCCTCCATCTCTCACTCTCATAGCCCCCCCCCCCTCCCACACACATACACATGCACACACAATGATGTTACTCTTTGCTATATCCCTTCCCTGTCAGCCAAGGTACCATTTCCGCTGACACTGAAGTTCAAGCCAATGTTGCAGAGGGGAATTGAACTAACCAGTCTTAGTGCATCGTGGTATGTTGGCATTGCGGCTGTGTCACCTCCTTGGTGCATCGTACACAAACGGTATCGCTGTTACTCCTTGCTATCTCCTGTGTTGGTTTAGGGTGAGCTCCATTTCGTGGTACTTTCTCAACTTTTTTGGCCTGAGAAGCATCTTCACACTCATTCTCGGCAGTGACAACAGTGAGTGTTAGTTGTAGTTTGAGCTGTTGGTAATAGTCTTTGGCAAGGTGGTGAGGGGGAGGACATGAGGGAGAATTAGAGAGCTGCCCACGGACTTGTACCAGCCAATAAAAAGCCAACTTGTCACGCTGGCTTCCACAATTGGGAGAGTTGCTGGGAGTGGGTCTAATAGACTTTCTATTGCTTGTACGTATTGTTAAGTGAGCATAGAGTCATTGTTTTCTCACCACTGTGTGCTCCCTCTCTATCACCTCCACAGGTGCTGACCAATCTCGGCGCATGGCGGAGATGCAGATGAACCCAATGATGATGGGGCAGAGGCAGAATATTAACCAGCTCTTCAAGGTAAGCTGGTGTGTGTGTGTGTGTGTGCGTGTGTGTGTGTGTGGTGTGTGTGTGTGTGTGTGTGTGTGTGCGTGCATGCGTGTGTGTGTGTGTGCATGTGTGATGCATGTGATCCCTCTCTGCACCCCCACCTCCCCCCCACACACACAGGATGAATGGGAAGCCCTACAGGTGGTACAGTATAAAGACCGCCTGGCCAATGAGGAACATTCGCTGGGAATGCTCAGCAGAGAAGTGGTCAAGTACACAGTCACACCTGCCAAGAAGAAACAGTGAACTCCCTTAGGGCATGGTGTATTTAAACACATAGTAGTGGTCTCCAAATGCAGTTAGTGTCAATTTCAAACTTTGAGAGGCTCCACCTTAAATTTAATTATTGGGCATTCCTTGGTTTCTTATGCCACTAGATAGCTAGCTACGGTGGGATGGTTCTTGTGTGGTGTGTTTGTGTGAGTGCTGTGTATCAGTTATGGACAAGATTTGCACAGCACCCCCCATGTTGTAGCAGTGCGCGCACAGCCTTCCAAGCGGCGATTGGCGAAATTTTCGTCCCGCGAAAATTGGAGCTTACACGGTTGGGGAAACCCCTCTGTTAAAAATGGATGCCAGAAGGAAGGGCTCGATAAGGCAGCACCATGCTGAGTTGAGGACTGGTATTATAGTTAACAATTTTCTCCCAAGTCTCCACCGAGATGCAGGGGGATTCCTCACAGACGTGGAGATGTCCACTGTGAGCGCTAAGCGTGGGCAAGTCGAAACGGTGGACGAATTGGTTAGGATTCTACTGACAAAAGAAGACAGAGATTTTGACGTATTTTGTAGAGTGCTAAGTGCGAATGGCAGCAACCATTGGTCAGAAAAGCTACGAAGAACAGCACAACTGGGTCAGTTGAGTGTATTGTGGCGGACAGATAGCCAGACTGCCACTCGAGCCATTTAATAGCTATACTTACATTGTTGTGCCATTTTGAGCGTAGTTCGTGCTGATCCGTAGGCCACCTACTGTTAGTAATGCCTATTCTTACTAAAGGCCTACTCTGTGACCTGGTCTCAGTTTACTGTATCCTCTGACACCTTTGTAGGCAGTGGCCCTCCACCCACCACAGTCAACACGTTTAGTGGATCTGATGTAACCCCCAGTAGGAGCAGGGAGCCCAACCCGAGCCCTCTCCTCGATGAACGACCCACCGAGCCCCAGCTGCTCAGAGTGACGAGGAGGATCTTACCTCACTGGGAAGATGTGTGCATCTACCTGGGTGTCTCATCCCAGACCATCTACGAATCAAAGCAGAACAATATTAACAATGTGAATCAGGCTTGCTTCTCCGCCCTCCTCTGGTGGAGGAATGGGAACTGTCAGCAGAGAGACTCCACATGGAGAGTGCTTCTGGAAGCAATGCGGGATGCAGACTGTACAAGAGAGGCCGACGAAGTGGAGGAGAAGGTGTGCACCGAACAGCGTATCTGAGCGACAGAGACCTTGAGCGTGTGGAAGAAGTTAGGGCTTGTTTTCTATGATATAATCAGATTAAATTCACTTTTTGTACAGTAGAAGAGGTTGTGATAGTCTGCGTACTGTGTGTCTTGTGTGTTAGTGGATAACACCCGGTTATTGCGTAATCAGAAGTAAAATGGCTGCAGCTCATATTTTCTAGACTAGTACTCTGCACCAGTGACCAGGGATAGCAATGGCAGTCGTAAACAAAGACACCGACACTTGTCCAGTGAGTTAGTGCAGGGACACTATATAGTAGCTGGTATCCAATAGCTCTAACACGAGACTGCAAATGGAAGAAATGTAGCATTTTGACAGTTCTTGCTGCTGTGTATGTTACTAGCGTCGTTGGCCACTCCCACCGCACCTGCGACTAGCGTGGGATGATGGCTAGCTGGTGTGTTGCCTTCAGTCGAATCTGTCGCTGCTTCTGAAGGCTGCCCTGTCCTCCTGAGAAGGTTATAGTGTGTTTACATATGTCTCTGCATCCCCTCCCCATCTTCCTCCACTGCCTAAAGACCTTGATGGACACACTGTCTGGGTTGCATCATGCCTTACTGCCATTGGCGACACCTGATGAAGAGACTAAACGGCTGTTAGCAACGTCAAAGGTAGGTGATGTGTGTTGTATGGTATAGGGGTTTTTAGCACTAGTTTTAGTGTCGGGTGTTGGTGTGCATTAATTCACTGCCTACGTCAACTGTTGAGGTTATTGACTGCCATCCACCTTCCTTGTATTAAGGGTGATGTGAGGGACTTGTGTATTGAAGCACTGAAGAGTGAGGATCACAAGGAGTCCATGGTGAGCCCAGGGGGATGTCTGATTGTTGTCATGGCATCAAGGAATAGCCACATTCTTCTGGCACATGCAAAACTTTGCTAATTCCACAATCAAAATGGAAAGACATTTTACAATACCATTTTTAAGCAGTGCTTGCTATGTTTAAGGTTTGTGAAAATTTGATGAAATTCATCACAGAGAGTTTCAGAATATGTCATATCGGAAGTGACAAGCACGTTCCTCCACTCCCTCCTCCTCCCCCCCCCCCCCTCAGTATGCAGGAGTGGTGCTGAGCCTTACTCCGTCAATGTACACACACCCAAAGGATGAGTGGGAGAGACTGGTCGCTGAGTTGACTGCAACACTCAGGGAGATGCTGACTCAGCTGTTCTCGTGCTGTCATGTTCCACCAGTGGTGATGTTGGAGGGGGAGGAGGAGAGGGTGTGGTCTAGTGTGGTGGAGTGTGGGGAGAGGGACCCAGATAGGACGGAGAGGATTGTGGCCAGGATCAGAGCATGTGGACACAGCCTGGCTTGTTGTCTTAGGTAGGGTGTGTGTGTGTGTGTGTGTCTGTCTGTCTGTGTGTCTCTGTGTGTGTGTACACTTTCCCTTTGTTATTTTTTCTGTGCTCTCATTTCTTCTGTGATGTATGCAGGTCACCCAACTTGGTAGGGACTTTCCCCTTTTCTCCCCAGTCGCACTTTCTGTTGCTAGGGGCAGCATGGAGGGTCAACTGGCACACACTGGTGTGTAAGGGTGAGGGCGTGTGTGGTACGAGGATGTGAGGATGTGTTGAGGGATGTGTGTGGGTTAGGGGTGAGATGGGCGGAGTTGGAGTTGCATGTGACTTGGCCCATACATAGATTGTACTGTATGTCTCCACCCCTTCAGGAGGGGATTGAGACGACAGAGGTATGTCTCTTGAGGCAGCACCTCCCTCACTTGTACCTCACCTTCTGGGACCTGATGGAAGCTACTGTGTGCTTGTAAGGGCAACAGGAAATGGAGGCACTGTAGGACAATTGTTGGAAGCTGTTTGAACTGTGCTTGTGGCCATGATGGTTGGCCTGTTAGTACTGGCACTGGTATAGGTAACACTAGCTATGATTCCTGTATAAATGTAGCACATGTCTTGGAACACAGCTGCCATCCTGTTTGGTAATGTTCAAACACTATTGCAACATCAGTGGTACTGTAATGTTATTCATTGCTTTGATTACTGCCTGTTTTCTGCCCATTATTTTGTACAGAATGAAGTCACACGTAATGAAGTACCGAGATGTGGTGGAGGGCTATGTTGTGGATGTCCTCACGTGGACAGCTGGAGTCCCACAGGAGAAGGTGGCTGATTTTGTGTGAGTGGTATTCACAGGTCGTCACTCTCACCCCCACACCATTGCTTGTTATCCTATATCTCTCCTATATCTCTCACTACTCTCTATCATCACTCAGTACTCACTGTTGTTCCTCAGTAGTCATTAATGTTCCCTCACTATCACCCCACTACCCCTCACTCACTATCACCGCTCCCTTCCCCCCTCCCCCACAGACCTGTCCGTACAGCCGTGTACTCCTGTATGTCAACACTGTCACAGCAGACACATGACATGAACACACGTCACTGCTCCACTCTTGTCACTCACATCATTAATGACACTACTTGTCAACAGAAGAGGATGGCAGACAAGAAGCTCTCGTCCTCTGCAATCAATTGTAGGTCGTGGCATTGAGAAATCTTCTGCTTGCACACACTGCCATTCTGCAGTCAGTCTGTGTAGTACTAAAGTTGTGTTATTTCGTACAGGTCTACACAGTGTGTTGGTGTACACGTGTGTTGATAGAGAGACAGCAGCTGTGAGTGTTTGCCCTCACACACACACGCACACATGCACACACACACACGCACATGCACACACACACACACACACACACACACACACACACACACACACACACACACACACACACACACACACACACACACACATGCACTCACTGCCTGAGTCATGTATGCACTTCCACTGAATTCTTTGTTGCTCATTGTGTAGGAGATTGGCAGCCATATTGCTGACATGGTTGCCATGGCGACAGAGCAATCAACACTGTGTGTGCTAGGAGCTTGTGTTGTGGAGCTGCTGAGAAGTGGATGTGTTGTGCTGGACATCAGTGCTGTGTTGGCTGCTCTGAGAGAGAAGGTGTGTGTGTGTGTGTGTGTGTGTGTGTGTGTGTGTGTGTGTGTGTGTGTGTGTATGTGTCACAATGAGTATGCAAGAGTATGTGCTTGTGCTGTGGGTATGTGAGGTGTGAGAGAGAAAGCGTGAGTGATTACTGTTACTATTCCACTCTCATCACACCTGTACCCATCCAGAGCCCCAAAGCCTACAAGGAGACATCACATGCACTTGGGTCCCTCGTTAACCCTGGGAGGCCGGTTTTTGCTGGCTCAATGCTGGGAGGGGAAGTCCCCTCAGGACTCCACCTCCCTGGGACAAACAGTGATCGTCTCCATGGCCCCACTGTAGTAGCAGACGGTGGAGCTGTGACCCGAGACTCAGTGTGGCCAGTGCAAAGGGAGGCGTCTCCTGCCCCTCCCCCTCCCCCTCAGACAAGTGCCTTCCCCGTACATGGGGCTGGGGACCTGGCCACACCACAACACAACGGGCACATGGGGTGAGGACTTGTGATGTCAGTGAGTTGATGTGATGGTTACTGTAAGAACAGTCTGTGCCAGTGATGGGGGAAATGTACTCCAAGGTGGCTTTCTGCATTTGTCCTCATGTAGGTGACTAAGTGTCACTAGCCATCCAGGGATGTCACTGCATATGTATACTTCCATGTCTCCTATTTTGCTAAGCCCTTTAGTGTCCTCTGTAGTCTGAGGTAGTCACTGTACCCCATCTTCTTGCCCCTTGCAGTGAGAGGGTACTCACTGCTCCTATTGTGCTAGACACCCCGGCTCTGCCAACCGGCCCTCCAGCCTTCACGTCTACTGTAGTAAAGCCCACCACTCATGTGCTCCCAATGGAGGTGGATACCATCACCATAGTAACAGAGGATGAGGCAGATAACAGCCCATTGCCATTTCAACCTAACCTCATTCCTTCTGATGAGGAGAGTGACTGACTGATAGTGAACAGGAAGTCCTTCCATCATTATACTTTTTGATTCTGTCTGACAAGTGTCATTATCTGTGTTAGGATTAATGTTTGTCTGCATTATTACAAATACTATTAACTTTTAATCAAGTAACTATTGCACGTCAAATATAGTGGCCAGTTTGTTTATTCACTCTATTGGATGTCAGAGTGAAGCGTCAGCTGCAGAGTGAGTTCACCAGAGAACAAGCTGCACACGTACTGGCCAGTATATTATACATTGCAAACATGAACTGCTGCAAAACAACTATTGTCCATTATGGGTTGCATGTCTCCCTGACCACAGTAATAGTATTCATTAATTGGGATGCTTGAGAGAGTTGCCTTATAAATTCTGAGAAAGTGATGAATTTCATTACAGTTTTCTAAGAATTCCATATGGATATATATATCAATAGCAGACTACTGAAAGGGTAGGGTAAAGGTAGATACTTTCTCTAGAAACTGGAAGTTACACCGAACAGCTAGCTAGAGGTGAGCTTAGCACAGAATGCAATTTCTGCATGTGAGCAACACTACTATGGCTGCAGTCCAAAGTTTGGTCATTGCAGCTTCTGCTTCCTTTACTAATTTTGTGTTTCTGCTGAACTGTTTTGGGTATTACTGTTCAGCAAGACTCTATCTCCTTGTTGAGTATAATAAACTGCACTGTGTAGTTTATAACAGCTGTAAAATGACCCCTAGTTTGACTCCTGCAGCAGCAATTGTAGCATCAGTACATAATGTAGGATAGAGGTCGTGGGCAATGGCAGAAGTACGTAGCACGTACTGTATGTGAATACTGTAACCAAGTCTATTTATTCTAATTTTAGGACACTTGTTCACAATGGCCTTCTACAGCGAAGACCCTGAAAGGTAGATACTTCTTCAGAAACAGCAAGTTACAGAGAAGAGATAGGTGAGTTTAGCACAGAATACTGTTACTGTGTGTGAAACTTGAATATGGAAACACACTGCTATTGCTGCACTCCATAGTTTTTTGGGTCATTTGCAGCTGCTGCTTCTTGTGAAAATTGTGCAGCTTTGTGTTTTCTATGCTAAACTGTGTAGTTTGTACCAGCTGCAAAGTGGCCCCTAGCTGGATAGTCTACACAAGACTATCCTGCAACAGCAATTTTAGCAGTCATGACAGAACTATGTATGTAGCACCTACTGTATGTGAATAATGTCACCAGGCTTGTCCATTTATTCCATTTGTAGGACTCCTGTTCACAATGGCCTACTACAGTGAACATGCTGTTATTTCTGATGTTGGTTATACTGGCACAAGGGATGTCAATGTGCTTGTGCACGCTTCACTGAACCAGCAAGATGTTGCACCCGTTCCTGAGGATGTCGCTACTGAGTTGCCAGTAGTAGAGGGCGGTTCTTCAGGCCAGCAAGATGTACGCCCTATCCCTGTACCTGAGGTTGAGCCTGTACCTGAGGTTGAGCCTGTACCTGTGCCTGTACCTGAGGTTGGGCCTGTACCTGAGGTTGAGCCTGTACCTGAGGTTGGGCCTGTACCTGAGGTTGAGCCTGTACCTGGGATTGAGCCTGTACCTGTGCCAATGGTGGAGGAAGTTGAACCAGGGGTAAACTCTGAGCCACGTTCTATAGAGGAGAAAAAGTCTCACTGCGTACAGCTTGCAGAAAAAATGTATTTGGCTGAAGAAACTGATCGATTACCCACTGAATATGAATTGGCTGCCTTTCACCATATATATGAGAATCTAGAATCGATACGTGAAGCAGACAAAGTGCAAGAAGCGGCCCAGAGTGAGCAGAAAGAGTCTTGTTGTGATAAAATTGCTTGCTGCCACAGATGTCAGCAAGGTGCTTGCTGCAAACAGCAAACCATCTTGTACAACCATGCTAAACGACAGTCAGTGCCGGAAGGAGTCAAGGGCATGGTGAGGTGGTGGACGGACGGGCTCACTAGCCGAGGGAAGCTCCTTACCATAGTTTTCCGGATTATTTTCAGCTTTGTCCTCTTGGCTGTCACATGCACAAGAATACACACTGGGCTAACAGTGTTTGAGTATTCCAGCATCACCTTGTCAGGTATTGGTAGCATCACTGCCATTGTTCGTTGGGGCATCTTTGGTTGCAGACGCACTCTTGAAGCGCTCATTGCCTGGTGGGATGCAGTTACTGCTGCTGGAAAAACACTACAGAAGTGTTGCCATTGCTGTGGATGCAAACAAGATGAACACAATGTGGAAGGCAACCAGCAACAGGCACCTAGCAAATTCTTGGAGAAAGCTACTGAATACGTCGACAAGATGAGAGAGAAGGCCTTCCAGCCGCCCAAGACCAACTGTGCAAAGGCTCGTGCTTTCATTGGGAACAGCATCGAAATCATACTATCCTTCTTAGATGAGGTGTTTGGAATAGCACTGATAACCACCTCCTTGTACAGTGTTATTGATGAATATTACGGTACCAGTGCACCTAGAGACTGGGCATATGGCTTCTCACTACTGCAAATTTTGTTGGCAATTTTGAAGGTGTGGATCTTCACTCATGGCAGTCGTGTGCTTCAGGTGGCATACAATGCATACAAAATGGACAAGAAGTTGGAAGAAGAGTCAGAGGCACTGGAACTGGAGAAGACGCATTGGTGCTTAAAGCCTTTTACCTTTCAAGGGCGTTTGGTGTTTCATCTCGGGGCGCTAGCTGTCCTGCAGACCTTCACCTTGTTCGCTATGGTATGGTTGTTTATTCCCAATCGCTGTGATGAACCCATGCAGGCTACAAACACTACTATAGTGCCCGACGTTGTGTGCCCTCAACGGTCTGTGAACGGCTACATCATCTACACCATGGTTTATGTGTCCTTGGTCCAACCTTTCATGGCAAACCTTTCATTTATTCTATGTAATGCGCGTTTCTTTGTAGAGTACATGCAACTGATTGCAATGCGGGCGTATCTCCAACAAGAGTACATGAGTGGTTTCACGCCAATGCCGCCAAGAGCTTCAAAAAGTACATCTGAAGAATGCTTTACTCCACCTGCCCAGTTTCTAAAGTTGCTGACATTTGATTTGCTGCCTGATGTACCGGATGGCAATGCTGAGCAACGTGTATACGAGGTCGGAGAAAGGGCAAACAAGTTGCGCAAGAAGATAGCCGAGGACTTGAAGGAGGATGGATATGGCACAACCAACATTGCATGGAGAGCAGTGAAGAAGAGTGCTCACAGTGTGGTATTCATGCCATCAGTTATAGTAGCAATGCTCAGCGCTCTCTTCTTTGGCATTCATTGTCTTTTCACTGGATTGCTAAATTCTCTTATGGGCCCAGAACAACTCATACCCAGCTTGGAAGGATATGCACATCTACAGCTCTTCCAGTACCCGCAGCTCATCGCATTCCTTGTCACAGCTTTCCCAGCCCCGTTGGTCGCCTTTCTCTGGATAGCATTTACCCCATTCATCATGCTCTACCTTGTTTGTTGCACACGTCCTGGAGGCCTCAAAAGAGCACTTCAGAAAGAAGCAGTTAAGCAGAATATGGAAAAAGTTAAAATGTATTCTAATATGTAACGTACGTAATTGTATGCACTCCCATATACGTACATACATGAACTTGTTGTTATGGATTACTATTCCATATGATGTATGTTATATTACTCTTTACATTAATGTATTATTCTTGATGCATTTCTTTATTTCCTGTTCTACCACTCACTATTTGAATGGTGTGTTATTCTATTACATAAAGAGTATTTACGTACTGTATTTTGCACTATCACTTAATCTTTCTTGTATGTTTGATTATGTATACTTTATTGTGTTCTAGTTAAAAATGGTAATGGGTTATTCAAAGCAATGGACAAGTACTATGGCCTCAGTCAAACAGTGCATTGCTGAAATCTGCCATTCCAGCAAGCGGTCAGTGTGTGTGTATATACACTTGTACTGTATGCGGTGGGAGTGGTCCCACTTGTACTGTATGCGGTGGGAGGGGCCACACTTGTACTGTATGCGGTGGGAGTGGTCCCACTTGTACTGTATGCGGTGGGAGGGGCCACACTTGTACTGTATGCGGTGGGAGGGGCCACACTTGTACTGTATGCGGTGGGAGGGGCCACACTTGTACTGTATGCGGTGGGAGTGGTCCCACTTGTACTGTATGCGGTGGGAGTGGTCCCACTTGTACTGTATGC
This sequence comes from Ianthella basta, assembly GCA_964019415.1. NCBI lineage: Eukaryota > Metazoa > Porifera > Demospongiae > Verongiida > Ianthellidae > Ianthella > Ianthella basta. Next base: position 1,225,400 of record OZ025874.1, on the reverse strand, counting down.
GGTGGGAGTGGTCCCACTTGTACTGTATGCGGTGGGAGTGGTCCCACTTGTACTGTATGCGGTGGGAGTGGTCCCACTTGTACTGCATGTGGTGGGAGTGGTCCCACTTGTACTGTATGCGGTGGGAGTGGTCCCACTTGCACTGTATGTGGTGGGAGTGGTCACACTTGTACTGTAGTGGCAAGGCGATGCATGTATGTGCGTGGTTGTCACTGCTACACCGGTTTATAGCGGCTATTTGAATTACCTCTTGCTATTCCTCGCGTTCTCAACCATGCACAACAGAGCTTACAGCCACAACCACACACATGTTGTTGTTTGTTGTCTGCTCCACCAGTAAATGGTATTCATTGGTAGTGGCCTTTCTGAGAAAGCGATGAATTTCATTTATGTGTCAAGAAGTTAAAACTGGTACAATGCTTCACTGCCAGTATCTGAAGACAGACTGAAGTAGGCACCTTCTTCAGAAGCTGGAAGCTACACAAAACAGGTGAGCTGACACACTTGAATGGTTGTTGTTTAGGTCAACATATGTAAGCATGAACAACCTACCATATTCTGCGTACACGGCTGTCCAAACATTACATCATAAGATTTTGTAGCGGGTCTTACGAGCAAATTGTGCCAGTCTGTGTTTTTTGTTGACCTGTGCATTCTGCACAAGAAGCGGCTGCTATAATATACATGACCCCAAGTTAAATAGATGCAGCTGCTACGTATAGTGCAATACCGCACTGGATTAATAAAGGCACCTGCATGAACACAGCTGCTGTCCCTGTGTCTTCATATTCTTCCTGCAGGATCATTCTTCACAATGACCTTCTACAATAAGCATGCTGAAGGCATGCAGGCAGATGGCACTAGGCCGGAAAATCTGTATATATTGGACCCACTGCTTGTACAGCATCATGGTGATGCTGCCGTTCCTGAGGCCGTGGCCCCTGAACTGCCAACAAAGGAGAATCTCAACACCTTGATGAGACGTAAGGGTTTGGTGGTTGAAGTCCTCCCTGAGGGTGCAATAGGCCATCCTCCGGGAGGAACAGTCATAGCCCAGATGGATGTCACTAGCACACAGTTGGCTAAAACAGGTATTCTGCAGGATGTTAGACTTGTGTCGGCTGAGGATGTCGATGGCATTGCAGAGCACAAAACCTTTGTACTTGAGGTTGAGAATACCAACACCAACGAGGCACCAGGCAAGCAAGAAGACATTGCCGGTGCAACTACAGAACAGCTAGATGCTCCGCCAGAAATAGTGTCTCCGGAGCCCGTAGATGTAAACCCTGCCATTCCTGTGCTGGAGGAGAACAGAGCAGTTGAGCCAGAGCCCACGACAGAGCCACACTGTGCTGGGGTAGACAGGTCCAAGTGCATACAGGATGCAGTAGGTGTCCTGGATGAAGGCAGCACTAGATTGCCCACTGAAGGGGATATGGCAGGTTTTGCCAGAGCTTGCAAAGATCCAACACTGATACGTCATGCCAACCCGGATGATGATGACGTGGCCATGAGCAATCCCAATAACGATCAGAACAGCTCTTCTGGTGGCTGTTCTAATGCACCTTGCTGCAAAAATCAACTAATTATTTGCAAACGCACCACGCGTGAATCGGTGTTTGATGGCTTAAGAGGCGTAGCCAGGTGGTGGACAGACGGTCTTACTAGCCGGTGGAAGCTCCTTGCCATCGTCCTCAGGCTTGCTTTTAGCCTCAGTCTTATCCCGTTCGCAGCTGGCAAGCTTGTACGTTTGCTTTTGCGAGATGGAGCAACGGGTTTTGAATATGCTAGCCTGGCCTTGTCCATCGTGGGCGGCATCACTGCCGTTGTCCGCTGGGTTGTTTTTGGCGGCAGGCGGTGTTGTGAAGTGATCAAAGCATGGCGTGACT
>OZ025874.1:1173511-1218511 GCA_964019415.1 Ianthella basta | reverse complement strand
AGGGCTTGAGCCACCACGGAGAGGCAGGCGTCAACCGTGTGGGACTTGCCGACATCAAACACAAACTCTGGGTTCTTGACAAGGTTCACCCAGAACCTCAGCGATAGGCTTTTGTGTGAGAGGGGAGGGGGGAGGGGAGTGAGGAAGGGAGGAGGAGGGAGGAGGGGAGGGGAGAAGGGGTAGGGAAGGAAGAGGAGAGAAGGGAGAGGGGAGGAAGAGGGGAGGAGAAGGGAGGGAGTTGTACAAAATCAAAGTGTATTGATGACTAAGATCTTCAGTATTTCTTGACTGCAAGCAGTCACAGTGACAGTAAGCTGATAACCATACGCCAAACAAGTTGCTAAATCCAACCTGTTGCACTTCCACACATGGAGGATGTTGGGGTGGTGGATTCCATTCTCAGCTGCTTCTTGATCGAGGAAGTCAAAGAGAAACTTGATGGCTGGAGGCACACTGACAGTGCCAAGGTTAGCATAGACAGCGGCAGCAGCTCCATGCGATGAGTTGTGGAGGGAGGTGTTGAAGACAGAGTCAACAAAATCGTCAACAAACTTCTGCAGTACATTCTGCATAAGGCATAGGAGGGAATATGTAGACCCATTGGAGGGCGTTGGGCACTGCTGCCTCTAGAGGAGTAGGTGCATACCTTGGTGTACATCATTTGAGGGAAGAAGATCTCCGTCATGAGCTTCCGACCAGCAAAGGGAGACGTGCCATTGGCAGAGGCATCCATCTGTTTGGTCTGGGTGGGGAGGGTGGGTGGGAGGAGGCATGTAGATGAATGTCAAGGATGGGCATGACATTAAATACAGAATCATACAGACACAAACACAGACACAAACAAATGCACCCACCCCACACACACACATGCATGCACACCCACACCCACACCCACCCACCCACCCATCCCCACACATGCACACAGATGCATGCACACACACCCCCACACCCACACTCACACCTACACCCACACTCACACCCACACCCACACCCACACCCACACTCACACCCACACATCACATGCTCACCAAGTGCCACAAGTGCAGTCCATCTGATGTGATGGAGGACATTCGTTTTCTAAACCTCAGAGTACCAGCGTGACTGGCCACAAGTGTGCCAGGATGATCAAACACTGCAAACCGGGGGGAAGTCACATGAGGTCACATGACAATCACATGTCACCACCAGGTGGGAGGTCACATGACACAATGATTAGTTAACTATAATAGCCCACCATGCCCGTTGGATGGCTTCTCCTTTCTTGGTACCAATCTGAAGACAGCATCTTTCAAGCTCACCTGTACGCACACACAGACAGACAGACACACAGACAGACACATAATATCATGTCCACTACTCAAAAATATAGAAGTGTTGTCATGACAACAATCATACATCTACTTCAAGATGCAAAGAATATACAGTAGGTATGTGTCACATGACAAACATGTGACCGTTAACAGCCAATCAGCTCACTCTATAGTGTTTAAGTGTGTTGATCCGTCTCCATGGTCCCTCCACTACAGATGACTTGTCTTCGTCTCTCAGAATCAAAACGGTGGTCTCAAAGCGGTACTCCACGTCAATCTCAGACAGCCTGTGTCGCTGGGAGGACTTGACAGACTTGAATGCAACATCCATGATCTTCTCCTTCGCCTGGGAGATGGTGTCACAGTCAAGGAGCTTGATGGGAAAGCGACCCCCGTCATCTGTTTCCACGGTAGCAGTAACCTCCTGCAGCAGAGTGGGGGAGTATAACATACGCAAGTATCGTCACAAAATGTTACTTCTTATGTTTAGTTACAGAATGTCAACTCTACAAACAATCAGGTAGTCCATGAGAATATGTAAATGCTTTCACTTCATCTGCCTATTGCAAGTCTTTGCAAATATCCCAGCATTAGGAATTACTCCTCAAACAACACATTTCTGATTGCTGACCGTCTCCAATAGCAACATAGACTAATCACTCCCATTAGCCCCGCCCACCTGGACATTATCAATGAGGCTTCTCAGAATTGTCCTCTCTGACAATGAATATCTTGCTTCTCCTGTTACCACGTCAACCGGTCCTTTGTCTAACTGACTCTTGGTTGCCCTTAGCAACATGTATAGTGCAGGTGCAGCAGTGTCCTGTGGGGGAGGGGTGGGGGAGGGGAGAGGGGAGGGGTGGGGAGAGGGGAGGGGTGGGGGAGGGGAGGGGTGGGGAGGTGAAGTGCATGACATCTGGAGTACTTAGGAGTCCACACAACTAGATGCAGAGTTTAGCCTGTCCTGTTGGCTGAGTATGAAGCATTCTTCAAAACCCTCTTCCTATTTCTAGTTCCACCCACCTCCACGTGTTCCCTGAGGCAGAGTGCCAGCCAGCAGGTCAACATCTTGTCTCCTACAGATTGTGTTCTAGGGAGGGAGGAGGGAGGAGGAGGGAGGAGGAGGGTTGTCATGGCCTCTTTCACTACCGATAACTGTCAGATCACACTGACGTTACCCAGAAATACATAACTGCCAATCTCCATCTCCCTCCCATGCACACTGAATATGCTACATGTGTCAAACATATTCCCATGGCAACCGCAAGACTCTCCATCCCTCCCCTCCCTCCCCCTCCCTCCCCTCCCTCCCCTCCCCTTGCTCCCCCTCCCCTCCCCCTCCCTCCCCCTCCCTCCCCTCCCTCCCCCTCCCTCCCCTCCTCCTTGCTCCCCCTCCATTCCTCCTTCCCACTCACTTCCTCATAAAGAGATGCGACTCTCCCTTGCTGGCCTGTTGTCTGATCTGATCTGACAGCAGCTGCTTCAGGATACTGTACATGTGAGATGAGCACAGGATGAATATTGCACAAAAGATCATTCAATCCAGTCAATTCATTTTGTAGCAGACGTGACAAATGTCCAAATCAGTTACAGCATCACATGTTTCCATAGCAACTAGAAAATAATGGCTGCTGTACTACTCACTCAGTGGCATAGTCCAGCCGTGTGCTCAGCAATACCATGAGAAGTGTAGCAAAGTGGCAGCGACTGCCGATGTCAAAGGACGTCTGGTGCTCGAGGGTTCGAATGACAGTCACAAGGAACTTCTTGTCCAGCAAGAGCCTCCTAAAGTCACTCAGTCCATCAGAAAACTCCTTGGTCCTCCCAGGAGCACCCTCCAAGGGTTGCAGGATAACAGATGGCTTGTCTTCTTGGAAGAAGTTGAGGTAGACATAACTGGGCAGGTCTCTGAACGGGAGGTGATGACTCATCTGGTCACCCGCTGTCTCCTCAACCTCAGCGTGGAGCTCTGCAAAACCTACACCAGTGTTGAACGACAGAGGGAAGCAGAGAGGCGGGGAGGGAGGGAAGGAGGGAGGGGAGAAAGCTAGGTACACAGAATTGATGTCATCTGTAAATATGTCAAGGCATATTTACAGTGACTTCATCCCCAGGCCAACAACCTACCTGTCTTCACGGTCTTCACCACACTGGCCTCAACCTGGTGCAGTTCCTCCTGCAGCTCATCAAGGAGGCGTGTCTTCTTCCTAACACGCCTCTGACACACACAGCACCCGACCACGAGCAGCAGTACAGCACACAGCAGGACTCCACCCAGCACAGGGAGGACTACAAAGAGGAGGTAGTCAAAGGGAGCTTGGAAGGTGATGAGACCAACAACAGTCATTTGGTTACCAAGATGCACCTGGGGGGGGGGGGGGGGGGAGCAGGGGGGAGGAGAAGGGGAGGGGAGAAGGGGAGGGGATGGGTATAAGTTCATAATACTGCAACACACACACACACACACACACACACACACACACACACACACACACACACACACACACACACACACACACACACACACACACACACACACACACAGACGTACTGTAATGTTGTGTACAGAGTTGGGCACAGTGTACGGGTCCAGAGTGATGTTCACAGGATGACAGACTATCCTGGTCTCAGTGACGGATGTGATGGTACAGAGGGGCTCCCTTCCGATGAACACCCTTAAGTAGGGCCTCACCAAATCTGGTTGGATACCAGTTGCCTAGGTAACAGTTAGGAGGATGATACAATATTGCACTGATACAGAAACACAATAAATTGTATTCCAAGTACATAAGTATGTCAGAGTATACACTGATTGCTGTAAGCAGGGAAGTGTTTGTAATATAATATTGCAGCTTGCACTGTATAAATTTTACTCCACAGGCTAGTAATGGTCATACTGCACTCTGATGGTCACATGATTCACTAATTGCAGGGTTTACCTCAATGGAGATCTCTTGTAGGTTGGTCTGTTGCTGCATGATAGTGCTCCCAATGGGAAGAAAGGTTGGGTTCTCATAGATCGTCACTGTTCTATTGACCATGTCAGATGTCACGTTCAGTCCGTCAAGTTGAATACTGACAGTCACTGTGTCAGTTGTGGTGCCAATGTGTGTAGCAGGGGAGGGGCAGACGATGGCTGTGTCATTTGGGGGCTGTTGAATGATGCAAGTGGACTGTGGAGCAAGACGAGGAGGGAGCAGAGAGAGGAGAGGACAGAGTCATTGCTGAATGTATATACTCTTGTTGAAACTGGTAGAAGTGTGTAATGTATTGCATTGCAGGTACAACTCACACTCACACTCCCTAAGAATGGTGTGTCCGTCTGCCTCATTTGTCGGCTGGACTGTGATGTGAAGACAATTTGAGCTGTTTGGACGTTTGAAAAGCCGGACCCATGGACAGTGATGGGAATCCCACCACTGCAGTAAAGTGCAGTAGGTTACACTAATCACATGACCATTACATCATACTGTATGTCACATGGTGATCATGTGACATATGATTACATCATATGTAGGTCACATGACAGCCCTGTGACCAGCTGACCTCTGAAAGCTGTGTAGAGGTGCAACTGACTCCACTGTTGGGTTTTCCACGTAGCTGAACTGGATAGTTTCCTCTGATGACCAGCCGTCCACAGTGACAGCAATGGTGACTGGTGAGCTAGTAACTCCTGGGGGCGTTCGGCACTGTAGCGGACCCTCCTGACTGTTAGTCCTGCACAGAATATGAGGGACAAAACATGTATTGCTCATCTGTTTGCTGAGTCAGTACGTCCATGTGTGTATGTGTGTATGTGGTGTGTGTTAACACACACACTATATATACACATGCACACACTGACATCCCTCACACACATTCGCACACACACACACACACACGCACACACACACACACACACACACACACACACATACAACACACACACACACACACACACACACACACACACACACACACACACACACACACACACACACACACACACACACACACACACACACACACACACACACCTCACAACTGCACACTCTTGTCCTCCTATTGTAATGCGATGTGAACTTCCGACCAGTAAGCTCAGAGAGGACAGAGTCAGCACAGTCCCTCCTGCCGCTATTCCAGTGCCTGGACTGACATCTGGCATCCCCAGACGCGTGAAAGAGAACTCCTGAGTGGATGAGACAGTTCTGCTCCGACTGGTGGCATCCCTGAAGTTCACCTGGACAGCCCCAGTGTTTGGGTTGTTCTGGGAACTTGTGGTGCAAACCAACCTAAGAACAAGCAATATGTTGAGTTGAGCAGTGCTGTCCAATATGTGAAGTACATACAAACACACATAGCTGACTACTTTGTACCACCAACCAACAGAAATCTTTCAGCATATGTACGTACATACAAAATCATGCAAGGAGTCCCATTCCCACTTACTGTGTGGCGGGTTGGAAGTCAGAACTGTTCAGTGTGCATTGGGTGCCTGCAACCATCACACTGTCAACACTGTCCAGTGTCAGTGGTAGGTTAGCCCCTGTAATTGTGACCTTGGTCCCACCCTCAATGGGTCCAGCAGTAGGTGTAAACTGTATGAAGAGACAATTTGTGTGTATTAGTATTACAACGGTACTGAATAAAATACACCAGTACTGTAGATATTAACTGGCTATATTTTCACTGCTGTGTGTCATATTTGGCTGTGCCAATTCTGTGGCTGTATTGTTAAAAGTTAGCCAAACTTGACAACACCGTCCATTTCCACCCCAATACGCTAAGACCTGATGCAAGCGAAGAGACACTCGGTGTGTTGGCTGGTTGCCGGCTCACCTCTATGCTTAAGGGGCACTGGCCTGTGTCCTGTTTGCTGTCAATGAATGACCCAGCAGCTGGCGTGTCACAGAGGGAGCGCTGGAGGCACTGCATGCGTGATGTGCAGTAGCCACAGCTGAGCTCTCGAGGTAGTGAGGCACACTCGCTGCAGTCGCGAGACAGCTCCCCAGAGGCACAGTCATAAACAAACACTGGAGGAGATTGAGATTGGGAATGGGAATGGGAATGGGAATGGGAACTATTTCCATGCAAACATGTACCTCATAACTACCTGTCATTGCTGCCATGTACAGTATGTACTAGAGGGGACAGCGCACTGTGTGTGTCAGTGACATCACCAACACACGCGTGTGCATCTTTGGAAACCACACAGCACACACACACACACACACACACACACACACACACACACACACACACACACACAGACAAACCACACCCACAAACCACCCTCACCCCCCACCCACATGCACCTACTCACCATTGAGTTCCATAGGGTTGTCCAGCTCATACATCTGTCCTGAACGCTCAAATGTAATACTCAGTGTTAGATTCTCAGGAGAGGAACTCATTCTGCTCCGAAACTGGAAAGGAGACACAAAGAGAAGTTGGTCAGTGAAGTTACATGTAGACTTGCATAGCCAGACTGCCATTTTGCTCGGACTCCGCCCTCCCAAAGATTTTGTGAGGGCGAAGTCTGAGCAAAATGGCAGTCTGGTTACGCAAGACTAGGCTACACATACACGTACGTCTTGTGTGATGTTGCTGTTGGTAATATATACGTAGGTGTTTCACTGTCACCACTGTCACTATCATGTCACTGACATGTCCCTGGTATGGTGTATGTCACTCTCACCAAGACCTCTGTCTAATGTCACTATCACATGTCACTGTCACATGTCACTGTCACATGTATCTCACCTCTCTCTGCTGACAACGAATGACAATCTTGGCAAGCCCACCGGCAGTAGATGAATTCATCACTGTCCCCAGTGTGCTCATCTGGTCTCCATAGGTACATGTGTATGGGTCACCAATAGAGGACTGAGGGGGGAGTGAAGGGAGGGGAGGGGAGGGGAGGGGAGGGAGGGGAGGGGAGGGGAGGGGAGGGAGTGAGGGGAGGGGAGGAGAGGGGAGGGGAGGGGAGGGGAGGGAGTGAGGGGAGGGGAGGAGAGGGGAGGGAGGTGAGGGGAGCCATGGGAGTGCCTGAGTCAAGAGGCCCAGGGGTTAGACAATTCTCAGGCAATCACACAATGGCAGAAAATGCAACCGGCAGACAATGTATGATCACAAGGGGGTTTCAACTTTGAAAGTCTTAGTCAGCTGAGGTTGAATGGCCTCGCAACTTCACTGTTCACAAATGCTTTACAAGCATTTATACATCACGCACTCCACAACAAAGCAGTGGAGATGTACTGTACCCCATTGTTAAAGAGCTCAAAGGCAGAACTCTCTACTCACTGAAGCTACACAACAACTAGTCAGTGTGGCACTGTTGTTAAAAGGGAACAGCTGACCAATGCAAAACAATGACTTACAGGAATGGAGTTGTCAGCAAAGGTGACATGGACGTCAATGGTGGTCGTCATGTTGGTGTGAGCCGGAAAACTGTAAGCCTCGGCTCTAGGAGTGGGCACTATTTGGGGACAGCGACCACTCATATCACTCTGCAGTGAGAAGTGACACAGAGACAGACAGACAGACTTAAGATGGAGGGAAGAAAGGCCCTCTCCTTTGTCCCATACAGCTTCACCCTCAGTCCATCCTCTTAGGTGCAACTACTCCTGGCAACCTACCTTCCCTTCTATTCCCCCTCCCACTGCCCTCCCAAGTCCCTCTCCAGTCCCACCCCTCATCCCCTCCCCAGCCCCTCCCCAACCCCTCCCCTCAGCCCCTCCCTCTAGTTCCCCTCCACCCACTCACCATGTAGATTATGTTGTTGCTGTTTGGGGTGCAGCTGTTGGAACCTCTCGGCTTGCACTCCAAGTCACGAGAGCACCACTCGCAAGTTTCCTGCTGAACACAGTCACCACACCTGTATCACATGACACACATGTGATGATCACATGACACATGTGTGATGGTCATGTGACTGTCATGCTGCATTGGGCTACTTACGTAAGTGACGCACTTACTGGACAAAAGAGCGACAATCAAAATATGTCAGCGTCTCTGTTACAGTCAGGAGGACAGTGCTCCCTTCAAACTGTCCATACAACTGCAACTCAGGTATAGCAGCCCCTGCAGATGGTGAATAACTAGCACTGGTGCTATAGCCCGATCACTCAATGTCCCTTCCCACCCCCTACACTACTCTCTCCCACCTCATCTTCATTATCTATTCCTTCATCACTTCCATATTTCCTTTCAAACTGATTTACCCTCCCCTTGTAAGTTTCTCTCCTTCAGCCTCTTCCCCTCCCCTCCCACCAGCACCTCACTCCCCCTCCCCTCCCACCAGCACCTCACTCTCCCTCCCCCTCCCACCAGCACCTCACTCCCCTCCCCTCACCCCTGCACCTCACTCCCCTCCCCTCACCCCTGCACCTCACTCCCCTCCCCTCACCCCTGCACCTCACTCCCTCTCCCCTCCCACCAGCACCTCACTCCCCTCCCCTCACCCCTGCACCTCACTCCCCTCCCCTCACCCCAGCACCTCACTCCCCCTCCCCTCACCCCTGCTGGCTTGGACGATGGGTCGAAGTTGGTCCTCAGGAGGTGATGTGCATGTGAACATTCCACTGCCATTGTTGGTAGCAGTAATGGTGAACGTGTTCGTAGGGAATGCAAAGCGGCATTCATAACTGCTGCCAGTGCCTGGAACAAACATGGTTGTCAAGGTGATCTGGGATAGAAAGACACAGTAGAGCCATTAATTGGTTGACTTTAACTTAGGTATATTCCATAACAGATGTAAACATATTCTGTACATATAAAAGGGACACCTTAATACTGCAAAGTACAACTTACAGTTTCATTGTTTACAATATAAGCCTCCATTGGTGACACACTGACAATCGCAGGGCAGCTGGCAGCGTTGTTGTGGTCAGTGAATGTGTTGGCCAGGTTGCAGCCATTTTGTGGCATGCACTGTCCCTCTGTGGAGCACCACCCACACAGCGGATTGGTCGACTGCACACACACTGAGCAGCTGGAGTGGACACCACAGTTGTCCAGTGAGAAACGGTAGATCTGATGGGAATACAGAGAAAGGATGAGAGGGAGTAAGTGTGGGGAGGGAGTGGAGGGGAGTGCGGTGGTAGGGGGAGGGAGTGGAGGGGAGTGCGGTGGTAGGGGGAGGGAGTGGAGGGGAGTGCGGTGGTAGGGGGAGGGAGTGGAGGGGAGGGGAGTGGTAGGGGGAGGGAGTGGAGGGGAGTACAGTGGAAGGGGGAGGGAGTGGAGGGGAGGGGAGTGGTAGGGGAGGGAGTGGAGGGGAGGGGAGTGGTAGGGGAGGGAGTGGAGGGGAGGGGAGTGGTAGGGGAGGGAGTGGAGGGGAGGGGAGTGGTAGGGGAGGGAGTGGAGGGGAGTACAGTGGAAGGGGGAGGGAGTGGAGGGGAGGGGAGTGGTAGGGGAGGGAGTGGAGGGGAGTGGAAGGGGGAGGGAGTGGAGGGGAGGGGAGTGGAAGGGGGAGGGAGTGGAGGGGAGGGGAGTGGTAGGGGAGGGAGTGGAGGGGAGCGAGGTGGGAGTAGGATGGGATAGGCGAGGAGAAGCTGCAGAATAGACATTGCACATCATAAGCTTTCATTGGCATTTGTTAACCAGTCCATTGATTAACAACACAGAGAGATTGTGAGTCACATGACCACAAATAGGTGAATTCCATTCACTGAAAAGTGGTTTAATCTTTTTTAGAAATGCCCATGCAATTTCATCACTGCAAGTCATCATGGCAAGACCTGACCCAGCCATACTCAATCACATGACAGGAGTGGAGAGGAATGCAGTGGATGCAATGAACAATAGCAGAAATGTCCCTATACCTCCAAACAGGGCAGTGCAATCATCACACAGGAAACACAGACAGCAATGGCACAGTGGGGTGCACAGAAGTGCTGAACCCTCCCCCCAGTGCAGACATCCTGGCAATGATTGCAATGTGGGACAACACTACTGAACAAGTTGGAGGTCACACACAATTGCCAGCAGCCTACACTGAATGCACAGTTTGCTGTTAGAATGTTGAGAATGGTGCCAGGTGTCGGAGTTATGTCTGCCCTCACTGTTGCCATGGGAGACAGATCACAGTCTACAGCTGTTGTACAGGTGTGCACACTCACACCACAAACACTTTATACATCATGACGCAATCGAAGATGCTAAATATAGTAGCGTTAGCTAATTACATCCTCCAATGATGTGCAACACACCACATATGCACCTGGCCACAGCGCTCAGGTCCAATAGAGTGTTAAGACATGTTTACACACAAACTAGGAGGGAGGGAGGTGAGAGGGGAGGGAGGTGAGAGGTGAGGGGAGAGGGAGGGAGGTGAGGAGGGAGGGAGGGAGGTGAGAGGGGAGGGAGGATAGTGAGGGGGAGGGAGGGAGGTGAGAGGAGAGAGGGAGGGAGGTGAGTACAGTTGTAAGGGTAGCTAAAGGCCATACCTCCTGCCAGATAAAGGTTTCATATAACCACATTCATGGCTGCTTCCAATGCCAGCCATACCACTTGCAATCAATATTGTGTGAAGTGACTGAACACACAGACACACAGTGAGTCAACACAGAGATAAGATCCACATGCATCTATGGGTGCGTACATACAGACAGACAGACGGACAGACATTGATAGCCAGCCACTTACTACCCCGGCCACCTTACTTTAGACAATCCATCAATTTACCACACACCATTGTCAGCGAGTACCTTGTCAATGTACTTACACATGTCTTGTACAATTTGTATACATAACCCACCTAACTACAATATAATCATACTATTATCATGTAGCAGCCCACTGCATGGTGTGAACAGCACCTCAATTGTATTGTTTACTACATACGCATGAGGAATCATCTGTGGTCATCAATTTGAATCTAGGGATTCGATTAAGTTACGGCAGTCAAAATCATGAATCAACCAAAGTGAGGTTGAAGCAGGCAAAGTGCATCAAAGTGCACCGAAGTGTACCAAAGGATGTGTGTGGTGACCACAACGTCATGTTTCCCTCCTTGCTCCCATAACTAGAATCCACTCAACGCTACCTGCTACTCAATGTGAGCAGGTGTGTCATTGAGTAGGGCTGTCCTCTTGACTGGAGACACACGGAATGGCTCCCACTGAGTGTCCACTCACATGTCAACACAGCTACGCGCACACGGATGTCCGCTGCGCTCACCTGCTCACAGCAAACATGTACTGTACATGTACACACATAAACATGCAATGCACAAAAATGCATAAGTGTACATTGCCACACATACTTATACGGACATATGCAGGCCCAGCCTCACACACACACACGCACGCAGCACACACACACGCACGCACGCACACACGCACACACACTCGCACACACACACATGTGCACACATACACACACCACAGACAAGGGTGCACACTATTTAATGGGACAACAGTCAGAAAATGTCCAGTCGAGTGCTACCAGATCTCACACAGTGGCCGAGACTGGTAATGAGTGCTGACTCAGCATACATCTCTAACATCTCCCTCCATCATCACGGATCAACCTCCTTCACTTGAAGGATGCAGTAGACACACATCCAAGACGGCCTAAACATCCTTCCCACTACAGAACCATAATGAGTCCAACCAGGGAGCTAATTAGAGCAGCTCTAGTGAAGGGCCGCCTTGTCACAGTGTACATGTGTATACATACATACACTCCTTGTCATGTTATACATGTGTGCTAGCAGTGCCCATCAGTACAGGTGGGACTGTCTCATTGGCCAACTCTATGCAACTAAAGTGTGTCACAATACACAGACACATGTACTGTACACACACACACACACACACACACACACACACACACACACACACACACACACACACACACACACACACACACACACACACACTGCTTCACGAAGCCTCATAAAGGTGCTAGCGTGAGAAGGGAATGGTGTGAGTTGTAGCGTCCATTTACAGCACTTGTTCCTTTGGGAATGCACGTGCAGCCTCATCAGAAAACACAATGGCAGCATTAAGGTCATAATGTGTTACAATCTGGAGTAAACACACACACACACACACACACACACACACACACACACACACACACACACACACACACACACACACACACACACAGAGATAAAGACAATGATGTGATATGATCTCCCTACAATTCATTCACCACTAACTGCTTTACTGTACCATTAGACTCTGTTCAGGTCAAAACACAATTCTGTAGTGTTCCCCATCTTAGACACAGCCTGACCTCAACACAATGCCTGTCACCAAGAGTACATCTCCCAAGTACTCTTGGTGGGTGAGCTAGGTACACAGAGTGTGTGACAAACAGTGGAGGTGGGTGAGCTAGGTACACAGAGTGTGTGACAAACAGTGGAGGCGGGTGAGTTAGGTACACAGAGTGTGTGACAAACAGTGGAGGCGGGTGAGCTAGGTACACAGAGTGTGTGACAAACAGTGGAGGTGGGTGAGCTAGGTACACAGAGTGTGTGACAAACAGTGGAGGTGGGTGAGCTAGGTACACAGAGTGTGTGACAAACAGTGGAGGTGGGTGAGCTAGGTACACAGAGTGTGTGACAATCACACTGCTGATTTATTTTTGGAACAGATCAAAGCACTTGCAACAACGGATGACATTGAACATACGTATCAAAATGTGTTTTGTTTATTAATGAGTCTCTGCCATGACCTTCTCCAGTAATGAGCCATCAACTGTATCGGAGCCATCAACAGTATTGGAGCCATCAACAGTATTGGAGCCATCAACAGTATCGGAGCCATCAACAGTATCGGAGCCATCAACAGTATTGACCCACATCAGTGTACCTCTTCAGAACAACTGACATTTGACTTAATAGTAGAAGTGACATTTAAAAGGAGTGAGTGTCGAATAATAATAGCTTGATGCCACATTAGGTGCTCAATAGTGTATTAGATGTGTAACTTTAGTGCGAGACTACCAAGAGCCGCGGGAGCCGGGTCAGAACTTGCAGCTGGCAAATTACAAGCATACCAATCAAGCAGTGATGGAATACCAACTACTGGAGTTGGTGTGTTGTTGGAGCTGCTTACTCTGAAAATGTCCAGCCATTCTCTATTTAGTTCAATTGTTAGTTCAATTAAAGCTGAATTCAGTGCATTAGGGAAGACACCATGTGAGACACAGTAGGCATTCCTTATTCATTGCTATGATATCACATCCCATTAGCGCTGCAGCTGCTACAACCATGTATTGTACTCACAACAATCGTTTGTTATTGCACACATTGCCATTCATTCTATACAAACTCTCTGACCCATGACAACAGTGACAGTGAAGACCCATAGGGTTCAAAGAAGAGTGCTTGAGCAAGTTAGAGGAAGCAAGTTTGAACACAGTCATGAATACAATTAACACACACCACCAATTGAGACACAGGTACCAATCAAACATTTGCTAGCCGTCACACCATATAAGGTGATGTTGTTGGCTACAAACAGAGACACAGAAGCCATCACGCGTGTGCACACTTCCAAGGGTTTTGTACTTCCCTCTCTAACTTTACCTGGTCATCGACACCCCACAAGACTATACATCACTTATTAGGCAACATTATTAAGAAGAGAGCGACTAATTAAGATGGCAATGTGTGAGTGTTGCTTGGATTTCTGTCTGAGTTGACAAAGTTGGCAGTGGGGAAGAAGGCCTGCATGGGAGCTGATCTGAGATGTGGTTCATTGTGCAACAGGGTGTGTCCATTGTTGATACTGCAAAGTTGTAACAGCTGCAAATTCACTCACATGAGACGAGGAATCAGCATCGGGTGACTATTTTATTTATACATAATTGCATTGATAGCAACTGTGTAGATTATATAGATAACATAGTAATGGTATTAACATGTGAATGCCCACAGTGCAGCCCCTTTAAGCATGGAGTATGTTAACCCTGCAGGAACAACCTCACTGGGCAGAGGTGGCATGCACAGTGTGCCAGGTTGGCTACTACCAAACAGGCCATGCTCGGGTAGCAATCGATAGCAAATGTACGAGTGCCAAGATTTGTTTCTGATGAAACTGATTGGCCCATAACCAGAAAACGTACGGTGGAGTGTGGTAGTTTAGCTGTGGGATTGCAAACAAACAAACAAACAAATAAAACTTCACTTTATCCATAATATATACCTTTAGCATGTTAAGAATGTGCCAATGGAAGGAGCAAGACTGTAATCATGGTTACCATGGAAATGATATAAATGTCACACAACATTGGTGGGGTGAAACCTGATTAGAAACCATAACAGATTCACCTCCAGCAGAGCAAAGAGCTTTGACTATCAGAGTACCTTTAGTATTAGCATACTGTGTGTAGTGTGTGTAGTGTGTGTAGTGTGTGCCAATTTCCTGGTCCAAAATGACATAATATTATTCGTACCAAATAGAAATGGAAACCACTCACAGATCTAACACGTTGACCCATAGTTGAAATAGTTGTAATGAAATAACTTGAGGAGATAATCAGCGACAATTGTCTACCCACTGAGGTGATCCTGGGACAGACGCACTGCTGTTTGAACTACATACCAACATGTAGCAGCTCCTCCACTCTCAGTGTCGCCGTGCACTGGTGAAGTGAGCAGTGGTGAGCTCAGGACTGGTGCATGCAGGAAGATTAGTTTAGTCGCCAAACGGTAACCCTCTTCCTGTCCAGGTTAGCTCAGTGTACCTCACACACTGACAGTGAACACTTAACCACCTAGTCTAGCGCGCTAGCCACACTTTGCCTTTCCGGGGTAAGCACCTGGAGGAGGAGTGGGTCTAGCGAGCTAGACTACTCACCACCACACAGGTGTTTGAATTGGTCCACTGGTCAGTGCATAGAGTGCATGGCAGCCAGCCATATCCCATCTCAGGGGGAGCAACACAGCAGCTAACACATACGGGTATCCCACACGGCTTACATAGCCAAGTACAGGTTTACACCATGCAAGAGCGACTATTCTGGCTAACAGTTCACTTCCTCATGGAATGCATTCACTGCAGGATTGTCAATGGTTGCATGTTTTGTTTTCAACATTACTATTCCGTTTCGAAAAGTGGAAATGACACCTGAATTGCCAAATAGGCGAATCATGTGAAGGAAACATTCTTTGCAAGTGCACTTTGTCTCCGCTTGAATGAACTAGAGTTGTCACCATGGCACTACTGTTGCTAAGGATGCTGGCCAAGCAGGTTCAAACAACCATTGATATCAAGTTTCTTCTGACTAGTGAGGAGAAGCAATCCTTCAAGGATATCTTAACAGTCATGTTTGGTTTCTGTAGGTAGTGGGCTACTGATGTCTGACCTAGGACAGGAAGGGACCACACTGTGTGTGTCTGCTAAAACATGAAGTCATTAGAAGCCATTTAAACCCACACCATGGCAACCATAGCAGTACAATAGGTGCCTACAAGTACATGCTAACACATTGTACTAATATGGTAACCATGTATTGTGTGCCTTTAAAAAGGCAACTTGTCCCACGTACCCTAAACCGCAACTACAGCTGTCATGTACTGCATGACCAACAGAGAGGTGTATGCGTATGCATCAGTGAAATCACTGCACACTTCACCAGTGTGTGAGTGATGTGTAAGATAGACAAGCACACACACACACACGCACACGCATACGCACACACACACGCACACACACATGTGCATGCACACACAAATGTGTATGCGCACACACATGTGTACGCACACACACACACACACACACACACACACACACACACACACACACACACACACACACACACACACACACACACACACACATACACACACACATGTGCACGCACACATGCACGCACGCACATACACACAAACACTTTGACCAAAATACTCCACCACTCCTCTCTATCCCATCAACAAACTCATTAAAATGCCAGCTGTGTGAAAGTGGAGTGAAGGTATTCCCTCTATGGCTGCCATGTAGGAGGAGGCTCCTGCAATTAGGTCACCAGATCAGCAGTGCACATACCATTCATTGTCTGTGCTACACCAGTACACAGTGCAGTAAATCAATTAGTGGCACAAATACCTGATGGTCCAGTATTGGGATGATCAACCAAATATGACAACACGTCTTATGGCTTTGTGTGTGTATACTCATGTGCATGCACGCACACACACACACACACACACGCACACACACACACACACGCACACACACACACACACACACACACACACACACACACACACACACACACACACACACACACACACACACACACACACACACACACACACACACACACACACACACACACCACCCCTCCAAATATCAACCTTCGCCTACGTAACTAGTTGTACAATTCCCCACCATACATACGTATATACAGTATATACAGTATTGGCAGTGTTTCAGTATAATTGACACATACTGTACAATAGACAGATTTCAACCACAAAACACTGAACAAACTCAGTTACAGAAGAGACAGATTTGTACCAATGTGTGTACTCAGCTGATCCAGACAGACAGTGCGCCCTGGAGGTCACAGGACACTGCCTACTGTACTGTGTGCACATGGCCTTTGACCTTTGTTCTCAATGCGGTCACTCTGGTCACTGGAGTGGTGCAGTGTAACCTCTCTATGAAGGCCACCTCTCCATAAAGGACACTGCCTACTGTTTCAACTGGGTAGAGGTCTCTATACAACTAGTTCTGAATCAGGGACACCTCTCTGTAAAGGACAGACAGCTGGTCTCCCCATTGTGTCTGCTATAGACAGGGTACTCTATTCAGGAGCAGTGCAGTAGCATGGTAGCCATGACAACAGGGTCACATGACTTTGTACTGTCTCATAGTGAGTACTCCGAGACACATTATGTATGTACGTATGCATGTGGGATGGGCTGTACTGTAGTGTGTAGTGTGCCTGTGTGATGGGCTGTACTGTAGTGTGTAGTGTGCCTGTGTGATGGGCTGTACTGTAGTGTGTAGTGTGCCTGTGTGATGGGCTGTACTGTAGTGTGTGGTGTGCCTGTAGTGTGTAGTGTGCCTGTGTGATGGGCTGTACTGTAGTGTGTAGTGTGCCTGTGTGATGGGCTGTACTGTAGTGTGTAGTGTGCCTGTGTGATGGGTTGTACTATAGTGTGTAGTGTGCCTGTGTGATGGGCTGTACTGTAGTGTGTAGTGTGCCTGTGTGATGGGCTGTACTGTAGTGTGTAGTGTGCCTGTGTGATGGGCTGTACTGTAGTGTGTAGTGTGCCTGTGTGATGGGCTGTACTGTAGTGTGTAGTGTGCCTGTGTGATGGGCTGTACTGTAGTGTGTAGTGTGCCTGTAGTGTGTAGTGTGCCTGTGTGATGGGCTGTACTGTAGTGTGTAGTGTGCCTGTGTGATGGGCTGTACTGTAGTGTGTAGTGTGCCTGTGTGATGGGCTGTACTGTAGTGTGTGGTGGAGCTCACTCTTGGAGCAGTTGGAATGTGGACACACAGCTTTAGCCATATGAGTGTACAGCAGGTCATGAGGCACTCCTGAAGGAGATCGCCTGCGAGGCTTCTGTAACCCACTCTACACCCACAAGCAATCGAGACAATTGATAATTATGATTTGATTACCCTAACTTGACCTGTAACCTAGCTCCCAATGGTGTGTGGGCTGCATAGGGAGGTGGACGGGCACAAGTATAGCTACTGTATACCATATGGGCTGCATGTGTACATGCATGTGTATGGGTGTGTGCGTGTGTGTGTGTGTGTGTGCGTGTGTGTGCGTGCGTGTGTGTATGCGTGTGTGTGTGTGTGTGTGTGTGTGTGTGTGTGTGTGTGTGTGTGTGTGTGCGTGCGTGCGTGTGTGTGTGTATGCGTGTGTGTGTGTGTGTGTGTGTCTGTGTGTGTGTGTGTGTGTGTGCGTGTGTGTGTGTATGCGTGTGTGTGTGTGTGTGTGTGTCTGTGTGTGTGTGTGTGTGTGTGTGTGTGTGCGTGCGTGTGTGTATGCGTGTGTGTGTGTGTGTGCGTGTGTGTGTGCGTGTGTGTGTGTGTGTGTGTGTGTGTGTGTGTGTGTGTGTGTGTGTGTGTGTGTGTGTGTGTGTGTGTGTGTGTGTGTGTGTGTGTGTGTTTCTGCATGCGCATGTGTGTATGTGTGTGTGTACGCATATGCAAGCGTACTGTACGTGTGTGTATGTGTGTGCACCCATGTGTGTACATGTTCGCATGTGTCCATGCGTGTGTGTATGCGTGTGTGTATATCTGTGTTTTATTGACTGCAAAGGTAGTACTGATGTTACAGCTGAGTGCAATGCAATCAATGCATAACAGTGTTCACAGTGAGGCCTGGATGGTGAGCAGGTTGGAGACAAACCTTCTGGGGCGTGGTGACATAGTAGTTCAGTCCGTCCCTGCCTGCGTCTATCTCCATGGCAACTCCACTGTCAACCGGAAGCTGCTGCTTGTCCACTAAGATGGCCGCCCCATTATTGACGTAATACTGAAGACAGGGAGACAGTACGTACAGTATGTGACACCAGCTCCACACAAGGGACAAGAGAACTGTCTGTTTACTTACTGCTATGAAAGGTGTTCAGCAATTTATACTGTACACTAGTAAAACTACACCACATAAATTCACTGCAGCTAGTCTAGTATTCCAGAGCAGAAGTACTTGTCCATTGTCATCTTCACATCAAATGACTACCTACAGGCATGTTATCAAGCTAATTATCTGACTGGACTGCCGCTACCAAAATGTGAGTGACAGCCACTGTTCACTCTGTCAAGAGTGACAGTCACTGTCCACTCCTTCAAGAGTGACAGTCACCGTCCACTCCTTCAAGAGTGACAGTCACCGTCCACTCCTTCAAGAGTGACAGTCACCGTCCACTCCTTCAAGAGTGACAGCCACTGTCCGCTCCTTCAAGAGTGACAGCCACTGTCCCCTCCTTCAAGAGTGACAGCCACTGTCCACTCCTTCAAGAGTGACAGTCACTGTCCACTCCTTCAAGAGTGACAGTCACTGTCCACTCCTACAAGAGTGACAGTCATTGTCCACTCCTTCAAGAGTGACAGTCACTGTCCACTCCTTCAAGAGTGACAGTCACTGTCCACTCCTACAAGAGTGACAGTCATTGTCCACTCCTTCAAGAGTGACAGCCACTGTCCACTCCTTCAAGAGTGACAGTCACTGTCCACTCCTTCAAGAGTGACAGTCACTGTCCACTCCTTCAAGAGTGACAGTCACTGTCCACTCCTTCAAGAGTGACAGTCACTGTCCACTCCTACAAGAGTGACAGTCACTGTCCACTCCTTCAAGAGTGACAGTCACTGTCCACTCCTTCAAGAGTGACAGTCACTGTCCACTCCTACAAGAGTGACAGTCATTGTCCACTCCTTCAAGAGTGACAGTCACTGTCCACTCCTACAAGAGTGACAGCCACTGTCCACTCCTTCAAGAGTGACAGTCACTGTCCACTCCTTCAAGAGTGACAGTCATTGTCCACTCCTTCAAGAGTGACAGTCATTGTCCACTCCTTCAAGAGTGACAGTCATTGTCCACTACTTCAAGAGTGACAACCACTGTCGGCTCCTTTTATAGCCTCACGTCATACTTATGTTTATTGCTCTAATGCTGATATCACTCTGTATGTCAGTTTGCAGGCACTCCCTCCCGCCGCCTGCAATAAAAGTGGTGTCCAGGTATGTAGGCAGGTCATTAAAGAACCCATTGCTAGTCTATATCAGCCATGAGGTTTGGGGCACAAAGGAGTGCCGGTCTGACATGGCTTCAGTAGTGGGATATGCTGGCTTCACTGCACACCAGTGGAGGGTAGACTGTGAGGTCAGTGAAGGACAGCCACAAAGAGATCACAAGTGCCAATGTGGGTCAGAGAGTGATGTACCCAAGGGAGTGTATCTACCAGCACATTCTAGCACTTCCAGCATTGTGTGTCTACAGTGATAGTAGGCTATGTTTATCTATACACACGCACATGCACACGCACAGACATACACAACACACGCACATGTACACACATATGTACACACGTACACACACACACACACACACACACACACACACACACACACACACACACACACGTACACACACACACACACACACACACACACGTACACACACACACACGTACACACACACACACGTACACACACACATACATAACATACATGATTACATATAGCATGCATGCACACACACCTGTAGTATAGTTCTGTTCTGCAGTGCCACCATCAGAAAGTGAAAGCCTCGTACAACCATCCCTCCCACAGCTGCAATGTCACTACCAACCACCTGTACTATTGGCTGAGGGCTGGACACTGTGTCACCACTCAGTGCCTTATCATCTGCGACACAATTGGTATCCTGGAGAGCGTCAGAATTAAAAATTAAAGTTAAATGGAACATGAATATAACAATTTACCTATTTGCACTATGCAAATGCGCGCACACACACACACACACACACACACACACACACACACACACACACACACACACACACACACACACACACACACACACACACACACACACACACACACACACACACACACACACACACACACACACACACACAGATATTCACACAACTTGCACTAAAGACCACACAACGTGCACCACTTGCAGACTGTCCACTCCACACTGCCACTCTCCATTACTTCACTCACAACTGCTTCAAATGCAGTCCTCAGATCTGAATATCTGTGCATGCAGATGCTGCCACCAAAGGCAGTGAAGAGCAAACTGCCTGTGCTGTTGGATAAGTCTTCACTGAAGTGAGCTTTATCCGCCACTTTCAAACCTCCACAAGTTATGCTGTACATTGTGTGTAATACGTAGAGCTGAGTTACTTCCGGTGCATTGCGCTAAACTTACCTCATGCACACATTTACTAATTTCCAGGAGCGCATAATGAATAAAACAGGAAGAAGTTCGCCTTCCTTTTTTATTCATTATGTGCTCCTGTAATTACATGCAGTACAATTCTGAATTTTCAATCAGTGTATCTTTCGGGTGAATAGTGTTATTTTAAAATATTATTGCCAGTTGGCATAACCAGCCCATGCTGCCAGCATGTCACAAAGCCAAGAGGTGTGGCTCAGTGCTTTCTTGCACACTAAACCACCCACAAACCGCACTCTCAGAGTACAACACACCTTCGAAGAGTGGCTCTCAACTTGTTGATGAACAACCCTTGTCTCCCCTGCACTGTTATTTCAGATTGGGTGTTGCATGTGCGCATCAAAAGAGTTACATCATTATCACTGCTACCAGATAGAGTTTCAAGGTAAAACGTGTAAGGATTTCTCTCTGCAGCCTCAGACTGAGGTGAGAATATCTCCAGAAACTTTGCAGTGCAGCCTGCAGTGGGTGGTGGGCAAACAAATATATTAGCTAAAGGACTATATAACACAATACTTATACCGCCTACTATGAGATGAACTAGTTACTGTAAAGCAGATGCAAATATGCAAATATACACACATGTACACACATGCGTGCGCACGCACGCACGCACGCACGCACGCACACGCACGCACGCACACGCACGCACGCACACACACACACACACACACACACACACACACACAGACACACGTTGCATGATCTGTGTGATCTTACATATGCAGCTTGCACACGAGATCATTTAATTGCCTGAATCTCCATTATAAGTCCATACTGTACATACAATATACAAAACCTCACCAGTACATATCAGATTGGTGTCGGTAGTCCTGTAGTTCACTGATGTTGGTGCTACCGTGGTAAAGCTACTGGATGCAAACACAAAGTCGTATATTCTTGCATCGAGGTACTCTCCTCCCACAACTTCTGCAGTTCTCAGAGATACCACAGTAGCATTCAACTGTTTAATGATGCTGTGAGACAACCCATCCACACTCTGGCCCATTAGGCTCACTCTAGGGCTCCAAAGCTCCAATCTGAGGTCGTTCAAGGAATGCAGCCCACATGTGCTCCCATTACACCTCAGAGCAGCAGTGGACGAGAGGTTGTTTGACTGCTGGAATACGATAGCTGCTTCGTTCAGTGTGGACACGACACGTCCTCCTCCGCTGGGATCGACGACAAGCACAGATACACTGCTTCTGACTAGCAGCTCGCCCGAACCGGACACCTCCACGCCAAGCAAACGTTCACCGTTCCCGTTGACCGAGTGAACCACTTCTTGAAACGATGCAAGCCGGAGGCAGAGGAGCAGGACCGTCAGAGCGTAGGAATGGTTCTCCATCTTACATCAACTCCAACGGCAAGGCGTCCGCGCAGTACTGTATGGGAGGAACACGTCGAGACACTGGGATCACAAATTGCTCACTTCACAAGGGTCCATAGAACTTGTGAGTGGCATCCACCCACTAGCTTCATAGGTATCAAATAGCAACGTTTGCGGCGCCATTCGCGACGTTCATCGCTCATGAACCCCCCTAGTTAAACGCTACGGCGACAGCGCCGACAAAGTGGGCACACCAGTCGCACACGTGGCGGGTAATTTGGCTCTATACACTCTTCATTCTCCCTTCGTCAGGTCACCCGACACCCTAAACGCTCACCTTACCTATAGTCGCAGCGACGCCAACTGTTGGTAAAACACTGACTCTCCCAGTCGTCCCTCTCTCTCCTTCAAGGTTGCTTTCAAGTGCTACCGCAGTCCACAGCGATTCCTTCTCAAACTAACCACTATGCGGCCTGTCCTGGTACACTGGAGTAGGTAAGCGTAGGTTCTGCTATAATGCAACTACTACTACATGTCCAGGTAGTGCGCTTAGGGATATCGCGTACACCCCAGGAATGTTGAGTATGTATAGAGGTACACGCATCACCTCATGAATATGGTCAACGGGGTGTGGCTCTGTAGCATTCCGTGTGTTATGTCTCTGCGCCTGTATAGTGTATTGCGTGTATGTGTGTACACGTTGCAGCGCCGGCGCCAGCACGATTACCTCATTGTCTAGCTCAGCATTCGTGGTCCGATTGAGTGCAGTAAACCACTACAAAGGCAAGATAGCTATAAGGGTACGTAATCACTGGATTCAACACACATACGTACCAACTACTACACCAGTATTGGTGACTCAGCTGGTAAGCGAAAAATCCAGTGATTTGATACACATGCTGCAATAACGGAAGTATCTGGAAAGAGTGTAATTGTTATGTGTTCTGTTGTCTCTCCCACTTGTCTCTGCCTGCAGTATGGGTACACAACTTCTCCAGTCCATGTACGCTTCTGAGGCTCATTCTCACTTACTATAAGTCTGGCATCAAGAAAGCAGCCATACAAATCTTTACTTCTATTCAATCATGTCTACTTCTGCAGTGGAGGTCTCAACAGTCTAATATGACAAGTGATTCTGAGCCCAAAGCTGCATGCGCACCTTCATTTGCATTTGCTTTACTTTCAAGTGAGTGAGCTTAGGTGCAGCTGGTGTTGAGTGTCCTCTTGCACCTGATGATAAGTGAATTCATATGTTTACACACTGCCCAGCTGTACACTCGCACCGCCCTGCGGTTTATTTGTGGTAGCCACCGCAAACCACAGTTCTATTGTGTAGACCAGGCATGTGATCATAGAGTATACGGAAGTATCCGGAGAGTAACAGCCCCAAAGCACGTTTTGGTACTGCAACGTCCAGCTGTATTACAGCATCGTCCCGTCGGCGTTGGAAGATGGACTCCACTCTGCCCGACTCCTATTCCTTTCCCAAGGAGGAGGAGAAGATACTTGAGCTCTGGAAGGAGCTGGACGCCTTCAAGACGAGCCTGAAGCAGAGCAAAGACCGACCGAAGTATGTGACCTGGCGAGTGTGCGTTGAATGATATGTAATAGTATGAGTGACTGTCATCTGTCCATAGTGAAGATGGAATGATCAGAATGTACTAGAGTGTGGTTATTTGTGTGGGGAGTACCTTCAGTGTAGTGTGGACCAATAGCCTCAGAGTAACCAGACCTATGGGATGCATTGTCCGTGGTGTTCACACTATGGACATTACCCCAATACCCCAATTGACTGTGTGCCTCTTTGAACTGTGTGTATTGTTGGGTAATAGTCAGTACGTTGTGTTTAGTGCAAGGAAGAAAAACGCATTTCATCATAAACAGCTCTTATTATTGAACGCTGCTATCATAATACATACTTCTGTCATATTGATGAAAATTTCATATGTTGGCAATTAACAAGATGATGCTGGGACAATCCTTGCGGATTTAGGAGCATTCAGAAACCAAGTCTGTTGAAGAGGAATCTTCTCTTCATCTTGGATGTTTTGTCCCTGAGGGTCATCATCAGCAAGTCGAAATGCTTTGAAGGATGCACTCTTTATATAGGATTTGGGCATCCTGACTTGGAAACCCATACTTGAAATGTACAAGTTATAATTTTATTTTCGCAGAGTAAGACATTGAATGACTCTGAGCGCACCCAAGTTGTCAACACGGGGAGGACTCAGATGTCACTGAATGACTGGCCAATTATTGCTACGATTGTGGATCATTGCTGATGGCTAAGACATGTCGCCATTGAATCTAGCTATGTACACTGCTGTGAAGTGGAGATAACTGTTCTTCTGCCCTTGGGAGCTTGTCTATTTGTTCCTGTAAAGTGGGGGTATAGATTAAAGGCACCCTCTGAGGTAACATTTGAATAGGCCTTTAAGCGAGGAAACTTGTTCTTGCTTGTGCTTATGACAGGTCTACCTAGCTGCTTTCTTCAAGGAAATGTAATTAATATTTTGTGACTATGTGTTAGTTGTCAAAATATTAGGTAAACATTGCATATTTCGCTATGTTATGTAGTAGCAGAGGGACCAGAAATTGTAGTCACAACATTGCTGGATGGATGCGTACAACATGGACAGTACAGAAGTGTGCATCTTTGTCTTCTTGCATCTTCCTCCATTATGCTTCCTCCTCGCCATTCCCCTAACCACCTGCACAATAGCAATGTGTCACATCTCTTATACAAGAGATATGATACATTGCTACTAGTGTGAGTGGTTAGAGTTGTGGTGAGTATGTATTGTACTAGTAAGTGTGTGTCGTTGGAGGTGTGGTGAGTGTGTACTGTACTAGTAAGTGTGTGTTGTTGGAGTTGTGGTGAGTGTGTACTGTACTAGTCAGCGTACCATCCCTCAACACACACACGAATGTGTTCGGCACTCTACTCTTCTGTCACTGCCCATTGCATGCATGGTGCAGTACAGGACACTCATACATTCAACAAAGATCTCTCAATATGTGTGCTCAGTGCAACCACAACACTTTATATCCACATTGTCTTGTTAATGATACTGGACGTTTGGCTGTGTATGCCTTCGTCGGCTCCTGTGACAGTCTGTGTATGGGAACGACATGGCCTCTACTGCGGGCATTGTAGGAGGGGACACACTGTTTGTTGCAGTGTGTGTGTTGAGAGATGAGGGGATTCCCCACTGCCTCCCCTGCAGGTACACATTCTATGATGGCCCACCATTTGCTACAGGCTTGCCTCACTACGGACACATCCTGGCAGGGACCATCAAGGTGAGGGTGTGGAGTGTGAGGGTGTGTGGGTGAGTGAGTATGAGGGTGTGTGGGTGAGTGTGAGGGTGTGGGGTGAGGGTGAGGGTGTGAGGGTGTGGGTATGACTGAGGGTGAGTGTGTGGGTGAGGGTGTGTGGGGTGAGGGTGTGTGGGGTGAGGGTGAGGGTGAGGGTGTGGGTGTGACTGAGGGTGAGTGTGTGGGTGAGGGTGTGTGGGGTGAGGGTGAGGGTGAGGGTGTGGGGTGAGGGTGTGAGTGTGTGGGGTGAGGGTGTGTGTAGGGTGTGAGTTTGAGGGTGTGGGGTGAGGGTGAGGGTGTGACTGAGGGTGTGTGGGGTGAGGGTGTGTGGGTGAGGGTGTGTGGGATGAAGGTGAGTGAGGGTGAGTGTGAGGGTGTGTGGGGAAGATGTGAGAGTGAGGTTGTGATGGTGATAGAGGCGGGATAGTGTGCCTGCATGAATGTGTGACTCAGTCTGTGAATGGTGTAGAGAGAGCAAGGAGAGGCGGGAGGAGGGATCAGTTGTGCAGTGATGTACACATTGTACTGTGATGACCATCACTCATGCATCCTGCCCCTTCTGCAGGACATTGTCACTCGCTACGCCCACCAAACTGGGTACCATGTAGAGAGAACCTTCGGCTGGGACTGCCATGGCCTCCCAGTGGAGTATGAGATTGACAAGACACTTGGCATCAAGGTGAGATTACCTTAGAGGTACCAGTGTTCAACTCCTTCTTGCCTGAATGGAGTGCTTTGTGATGTGTGTGTTGATGTTGCCCTCATGTCATTGTACCACTTGTTCTTATCACTGTTTTTTGTCCTCCCTCCTCCTCCCCCTCCCCCTCCCTCCTCCTCCTCCCCCTCCCTCCCTCCTCCTCCCTCTCTCCCTCCCTCCTCCTTCCCCTCCCTCCTCCCCCTCCCCCTCCCTCCCTCCCTCCTCCCTTCCCCCTCCCTCCCTCCTCTTCCTCCCCCTCCCTCCTCCTCACCCTCCCCCTCACTCCCCCCAGGGACCGGAGGATGTAGAAGCAATGGGGATTGCCAAGTACAACGCAGAGTGCCGTAGTATTGTCACGCGATACTCCAAAGAGTGGCAGGTTTGTGGACATGTTTGCTTCATGTTCCTCTAGCCCACATGGTACATGTTTCCCTTGTACTCTGCATGTTCGGGTGGCCTCAGCAGTCTGTGCACCTGGTGTGTGTGGTGTACCGTGTGGAGTTGGTGTACTGTAGAACATGTAACCATGGCGATGTCACTTGTGGTAGACTCAATGTGGTTTGTGTACGTGTTGATTAGAATGAAATATTTGACAGCTTTTGATAGTGACCGTGTTGATTTTGTTCTAAGTCTTGTTTGTTTGTTTGTTTGTTAGTTCATTGTGTCCAGACTTGGTCGGTGGATTGACTTTGAGAAGGACTACAAGACCCTCTACCCTTGGTTCATGGAGACCATCTGGTGTGTGGGGGAGGGGGGGAGGTTGGGGGAGGGGGGAGATTGGGGGAGGGGAGGAATGGCTTAAAGCATGTTCAACCATTTGTGATGAATGTTATTACTGATGTTTAGGAGTGTGGTACTGTGTTAGTGAGGTGTTTAGCACAAACAGACTATTCTACTGCAATGTTGTGTTTTTCTTGCACCAGGATCAGGGTGACAAGGTTACCATAGCAACTCCAATCAGAGCCGGTACTCCATTCTGCCAGTTTGAGGACGTCCCGATGGAGGGAGGGAGGAGGGCTACAGTGCTGAGGGAGAACCCGGCTGGGAGGAAGCTGCCCATTGGAGACCCTCAACAGGTACGTATTTCTCATTGGGCTACACTGAGGGAGATGAACAGCATTGCAGGCAGCGAAGTGCAGAGTGTGTGATACAAGCTAATCACATGTTGACTAGTGTCAGTAGATTAGGTCCTGACTCGACTTCAGTTTTGGGATGACCGTCATGGAGCAGGACTGGATTACAGAGTGTTGGATATTGGAAGTATTAGGTGTTAGCCTACAGAGCCATCTTGATGTTTCATACAGTATTCCTGTGTTCTTGCTGCGGACAACCCTACAAACAGGGCGCTTTCTAGTTCCAATTAAAGGGTGGGGAAGGGTGTCCACATTATTGGGGTTCCACTGTAGTTACGTTCTCATCCTACTGGCTTCATATTCCTGGTGTGGCACGTGATTATGTTCATTTAATGATTCATTTTGTAAACATTGCTGCCTTTGCAACGTTGGCATTCCAATTCTTGGCAGAAATTTAGTCGTCCTTCACAGATGGAGGAGATTAGCGAAAGTGTCATTTGTGGCTAGGCCAGAATAGCTGTCCGTTGCACCTGAGTGTTGAGTGTTAAGATCCACATATTGGCTAGTGAGGAAACTGCATTTCAAGCTGATTCTTCAGTGGAAACTCTACAACACACGACCAGCTAAGCATGCAGGCATTTTCCACAGGAAACTACTGAATTTGGCTAAGCTGCCGTACAATATTGATGTGGACAAGATGAGAATCTGTCCATTGTGTTTGTGGGGACTACTCCAGTATTGCTTACTTGAGTACTAGTAGTTGGTGATCCTGCAGCTGGTGTTTGAAAGATCTGTCGTTTCTTGTATCTACTGAGTTGTGTATCACACAGGTTGTTTTTGTTTGTTTAGAGCACAATTGTTTGGTTCATGTCTCTACAGTATACAGTTGGTGTATTAGACTATTAATTTCTGTTTGTTGTGTGCAGTTTGCAGTGAAGTTCCTGTCTAGTTGAAGCTGACCAATTGGATTCACAGATTAAACAACTCTTAGTATTAATTTATTTTACAATTGTCACTGAATTTGTGATACTGTTTACATGAAATTCTGCTATCTCTTTATTTGACAAGTTATCTCAGATAACGTGTGTAGTAGAAGTCATGTGACTGAGGTCGTGATGTAGTGCAAGGTGGTTGCCTGTCATTATGAACAGCCTATGTTTCAATTGTGGTAGCAGCTATAGCCCTTGTGATGTGCATGTATATATCCAGTGCACGTTAATACTGTACACATTGTAGCCTTCTCAGCTATATTGCCCATACGTGTGCATAGATACATGTACATTACATGTATCTTCAAATTCCTGAAGGGGAATACTTTGGTGGTTAACTGTGTCCCCTGTCATTGTAGCTGGGGGAGTGTCCAGGAAGGAGTGTCCTGTTTGCTGTCAATGAATGACCCAGCAGCTGGCGTGTCACAGAGGGAGCGCTGGAGGCACTGCATGCGTGATGTGCAGTAGCCACAGCTGAGCTCTCGAGGTAGTGAGGCACACTCGCTGCAGTCGCGAGACAGCTCCCCAGAGGCACAGTCGTAAACAAACACTGGAGGAGATCGAGATTGGGAATGGGAACTATTTCATGCATACAAATGTACGTACTTATGTTCAATTAGACTATAATTAAGGGAGGGGGGGAGGTGAAGGGAGGGGAGGGAGTGAGGGGAGGAGGGGGAGGGACGGGAGGGGAGCCATAGGAGTGCCTGAGTCAAGAGGCCCTGGGGTTCAACAATTCTCAGGCAATCACACAAAGGCAGAAAATGCAACGATGCAGACGATGTGTGATCAAAAGGGGGTTTCAACTTTAAATTTCTTAGTCAGCTGAGGTTGAATGGCCTCACAACTTCACTGTTCATGACTGCTTAACAAGCGTTTATACAACACGCATTCCACAACAAAGCAGTGGAGATGTGCTGTATACTCCATTGTTGAAGAGCTCAAAGGCAGAGCTCTCTACTCACTGAAGCTACATAACAACTAGTCAGTGTGGCACTGTTGTTAAAAGGAAACAGCTGACCAATTCAAAGCAATGACTTACAGGAATAGAGTTGTCAGCAAAGGTGACGTGGTCGCCATGTTGGTGTGAGCCGGAAAACTGTAAGCCTCGGCTCCAGGAGTGGGCACTATTTGGGGACAGCGACCACTCATATCACTCTGCAGTGAGAAGTGACACAGAGACAGACAGACAGATTTAAGATGGAGGGAAGGAAGGCCTTCTCTTTTGTCCAATACACCTTCAGTCAATCCTCTTAGGTGCAACTACTCCTGTCAACCTCCCTTCCTTCAATTCCCTCTCCCGCTACTCTCCCCTCAACCCTTCCCAGCCCCTCCCCAGCCCCTTCCTCCAGTACCCCTCCAACCACTCACTATATGGCTTATGTTGTTGTTGTTTGGGATGCGGAGCTGTTTACACATCCACCATGTGCTATGCATGCATAAATGTATGCAGATTAATTGAGCTTTGAAGGATTCTAAAGGGTTGATCTCTCTATGTAATGTTATAAGCATAATTATAACCAACACATCACCGTTGGCAACTACTGGCCATTTGGGATTGAAATGTACACTATTTTGCAAATATATACAAATTCCTCAACACACACCACTGCACTCTTGCTATAGATACCAACTTGGTTGCTTGACAACTGTTTACACATGCATGCACCCCTGTCACCAGAATCTCATGGCCACCTTTGGAGAGGATACATGGCTCAAGCTATATGGCAACCATTATAGACACATTATACATGCATGCAGGGGAAGTGGTGTAATTAAACTATTTATTGCTATAAAACTGAGCAATATGTGCACAAACTATAGAATGCCCAATATAATATTATGCATGTGCATTGCACCATTGAGAGGGCCCAGCAGGCAACCAATTGACGCAAAAGTGCAGTGGCAAGATTGATAGAAGGAGGGAGCCATAGCAATACTGCATGTTTTGCCTTAATTGGGCTTACAAGTACAACACTTGTGGTTTCAACAGGAGCTGATAAAGAAGGCTACAGTCAGCAAGGCTGAAGCATTATTGAGAGGGGGAAGTTGTTGGCTGTAAGCCATTGCATGTACGGTGTAGATGCAAGGATAGATTAATAGTAAGGTAAACACTGGGGAGAGGAGACAATCACTGCTTGCCATCGATCAATATAATAATTATATAATTATAGGACTTCAGTCCATTGAGACCCCTCAGAGCTGTATATATACAGCTTGAAAACCTTTCTTTAATTGCAGACTCTCAAGTGCACACTTGCAAGGCTCATACTATGGGGTGCATGTCCTCAGTGACATACGTACAGATACATCCATGGAGGTGAAATGAAGAAACAATTGTGTTCGCATGTCTACATGCATGCTCTAGCATGCATGTAGCTATAGTTGGATGCAGCTATAGCTACCAACACATGCACTACACATGTCATATCGCACATGCATACCTATTAATTATACCTAAGCATATCTACCTGGCAGTTATGCGCAGGTATGTATGGTTAGCTCATCACACACATTGATCAGACATGGGTGTGGCAAATTCTTACTATTTGGAGAAGATTAAATATTGTGCTCAAATAAATTTACACAATGTATCATTATCACCACTACGTACCAAAAGTAAAGAAAATAAATCCTCCAAACATGTTTGTTTTCTAGAAATGTCAGTGTACCCTGCTGTCCACTACCGGCTCACGGTCTTCTGTGACTGGTGCTGCATGTAATGGCAGATATTTGTACTTGTTTTCACGTGATATGATATCATCAAACTCCATTTTTAACTGGTAGAAACTTGGCCTCAATTCTTTGTCATCATTCCAGCACTTTTTCATTATAGAACAGCTAGAAATACAGCAGAAAGTGTAATTGTAAGCATGAATGCAGATGTTCATGTGTACACCACATGCATGCAGAGGATAAATGCTGCAGGATCTTGTTTGAACAGCTTACATTTGATCTGGGCATCCCTCAGGGCAGCTCAGCCTGTAGCCTGCCATCACACTGCTTACTATAACTGCATTGCCAAGTTCGGTGTATGGCAGCTCACCTGCATACATGCAGGAAGCAAGTTCTGATACATGCACTGATTATATTAGATGTGTGTAACTGTATGTTTTACAGAACATTCCACCTACCAAAACTGAATATCTCCCACAAGCAGACACCATAAGCCCAACTGCAAAATATGGATATAAAATAGTAATTCAAGGCATCATATTGCTGTAGTGGCAATCTAGTGTCACATGAAATATGGCTGCTTGTTGCAATTGCTTTACTGACTGTAGACTCACACATCAGATTTCTCACTAAATTCTCCCCCGAGGAACGCTTCAGGTGCCATCCAGCGAATGGGCAATCGAGCCTTCAGAGCTGAACTGTACTCCAAGGTCTCCTTTGCCAGTCCAAAATCGCAAATTTTCAGTACCTCGTTGTCATCCACTAAGATGTTTCGGCAAGCCAGGTCACGATGGATGACTTCTTTGAATATCAGATACTCCTGTCATTAATTATGGTTCATATTATATGCAGATATAAAACAGTAATAAACTGGAGCGTAGTATAATTTCTATAGCCAATTATGCATGCTATAATTTTAAGCGTGAAATCTGAACATTTTACACACGTACGTTTAGCAAAGAGTGATACAATGAATAAACCGGGGTGTATAGTATAATTCTACAGCCAACTATGCAAGCGTAATAAGCTTTATGAGCGTGAAATCTGAGTATTTCAAGCCAAGAGTAATCCAATGGATAAACATGGTCCAGGAGGGAACAATCATTTCATGTGGTTGCTTCCCACTCCTATTCCCCCCTTTTTCTATATCCTTTATGCGTTTCTGGTACATACAGACAGCAGTGATAATACTATGTAGTTAATTGAACTGCAAACAGTTTCCAGTATGTAACATTAGTGGTCATGCATGCAGCCCAGAACTCACCATCCCACTTGCAATCTGGTAGCCAAAGGTAATGAATTTCTTGAGGAGTAGAGCAAAGTCAGGGTTCTCAGTTAGGAGGGAGCTTGTGGAGCATGTTCGTGTGTCTTGTGTCACATTAGCTGTTGGGTCACAAGTGGTTCTGGAATATTGTCCATCCTACACCGATGGTACAAGTATTCATGATTATTCACCCAATTTACTATACATAGAACCCGTTGCCATGGTAATGGGCCTCTAAACGGTGGTTCTAAATCTCTGAGAAGCATTCCAACTGCTTCACGCGTGATTCTAAATCCCATAATCGTACATTGCGTGCAGATTGTGGGGGTTTATAAATCCCATAAAGTACATTGCGGGTAGAGCGCGGGGGTTTATAAATTCCATATAACCATCTGCGGGAACTCCGCAGGGGCATTTGTTATTGTAATATGACGTCATTCATGTGTACGCCATCAAGAAGCGAGAGGAAGGCGAAATGGTTGGGTAAGCGAACAGATTTGGATCTATATCACTTAAATGGCGACCAATTGGTGTCTTTAGGCGATTCAGACCACTCAGCACTCGGGCACTTTGTGCCCTCGAACTTCGTGCTCTAAATCGCACAGAACCTCTTGGCCGCCATTTAACACCTAGCAATCAGGTATCAGGTATCAGGTATTCTTATTTTACCTGGGGAACCGTTAGCCAATGGCTACTGTAAATGGCACCCAGAAAAGAAAGGCAAAAAAAATACATGAACACAAAACAAACACTACAACAAACAAGCAAATTCTATTAAATAGCGGCAATATAAACATAATATTTTGGCATGTTAATGGGTCAATTTCGTGCAACTGATAAATACCTAAAAGTTGGAGTAAATTGAAATAATGTTCTTGATAGCTAGTAATGACAGTGTTCACAATAAGTATGCCTCACAGAGTTTTGAAAAAGCTCCAAAGTCTGCACATGTTCTGATGTTCTTCGGAAGAGACCGCCACAAGGAAGCACCAGCAAAACTGAAAGCCTTTTGCCCGAAGCAAGTTCTTGAAGAAGGAAGATTGAGTTGGCAAGTAGAAGAAGAACGAGTGTTGTAGTGAGAGTTTGGTGAAGAGAAAAGTTGAGAAAGATAAGGAGGAGACTGAGAAGACAAACATTTAAACATGGTTTGGGCCAGGTGGAGCTTTCTTCTTGCGGAAAGGGTGGAGAGACCAAGTTCACCACGAGCGGAAGAAGCGGAATAATCTCTACGCCTACGGAGAACAGTACGGCAAGCAAAGTTCAGCAGGGTTTCCAAGCGAAGAGCTTCATCCCTAGTGCACCCAGACCAAACAACATCACAGTAGTCAAAAGTGGGAAGAATGTAGGACTTGAGGTAGAGAAGAAGGAGAGGCTGAGGGAGAAACCAAGAAAGACGACGTAGGAGATTGAGGCCACGGGTGACCTTGTTGCAGACCATGTCGATGTGGTCAGACCAGGTGAGAGTGTCGTTAACCAAGACTCCAAGAAACTTGAAAACCCGAACCTGTTCTACTTCCATACCATCAATCATCAACTTCAGTCCACTGCTGACCTTCTTTTGTGCTGAGTGTATCAGCATGCACTTGGTTTTCAAGGTGTCGAGCTGCAGACCATTTCTTTCTAGCCACAAGTTTGCCAAGTCAAGAGTGAGTTGAAGAGCAGAGTTGAGAGAAGGAAGATCATCACTAATGATGAAGATAGTGGTGTCATCAGCGAAGAGTACAGTAGAGTCAGGAGGAAGGACAGAAGGAAGATCATTTATGAAGGCAGAGAAGAGGGTAGGACCAAGGACCGAGCCTTGTGGTACACCTGAGCATGGAAAGGCAAGTGAAGAGTAGGAATTAGCGACCCTAGTAACATGAGAACGATTAGAGAGGTATGACTTGAACCAAGAAACAGTGGATGGAGAAAGACCAAGATGGAACAGCTTTGATAGGAGAAGATCATGGTTCACAGTGTCGAAGGCCTTGGAAATGTCTAGAAATACTACTCCTACAAGCTTCTTGCTGTCTAGTGCTTTGTACCACTTATCAAGACAATGAAGGAGAAGAGTTTGGGTAGAGTGAGAAGGACGGAAGCCAGACTGGTAAGGAAAGAGAAGGTTGTTGGAATTGAGATGAACAGAAAGCTGCTTTTGGACATGTTTTTCTAGAAGTTTGCTGGGAACAGGAAGAAGGGAGATAGGACGATAGTTTGAGGGAATAGCACAGTCACCACCTTTGTGAAGTGGCTTAATGGAAGCACACTTCCAGGGTCCAGGGAAGACAGATGAAGCAATGGATGAGTTCAGGATAGAGCACAGAGGGTAGCAAATGACAGAGCGAGCAGCAATGAGGGCAGATGAAGGTACAAGATCAAGACCAGCAGCACACCTTGGTTTCAGAGAAGCAAGAACATCCTCACACCACTCAGGGGTGGTGGGGGAAAGAGAAAGAGTAGGTGGATGACGAGACTGAATAGGAGGTGAAGGAGAGGATGGAGAAAGACTGGAGGAGCTGACAGAGGCAAAGTGGCCATTGAGAGTGTTAGCGATGGAGGCAGAATCAGAGTTGAAGGAAGACCAGTTGGTGGAAGATGAGGTGGAAGAAGTAGCCAGCTTCAGTGTGTTCCAGATAGCTGAGGGATGTGACTTTCTACTGATCAGCTGGTGGAAGTACTCATACTTGGCTTTGCGCTGTAACCAGACAACACGGTTTCGCTGAGCCTTGTATATGTCTCTAGAAGCAACAGAAGGGTTCCGATGGTAGAAGTGGAAAAGCCGGTCTCGTCTGTCCATCTCACGTCGAATTGTCTTATTGATCCAAGGTGTGGGATTCTTCTTTACTCTAACTGTCTTTAGTGGGGCATGTATGTCTAAAACTTCCATGAATAGGCTGTTAAACGTATCTACTTTGTCATCGGGATCATCAAACACATTAATGATGGACCAAGGCACTAAAGAGAGATCAGCTTCGAAGATGGATTTTGAGAAGTTTTTGAAGGAACGATGGGTGATTAAGGTGGGAGGAGGTTTGGGAACAGCACAGTTAAGTTGAAGAAGGATGGGCAGGTGGTCAGAAAATGAGGAATCAAGAATAAGGGATTTGGAGATAGGAACGTCTCGTGAAACAAGAAACAGGTCCAAGATAGAGTTTGAAGCACCAGAGTAGCGAGTAGGATGGGAGATAGGTTGTGTGAGAGAATGGGAAGTTATGAAGTTTTGGAATGCCCTGGAGTAAGGTTTGTCCAGGTTAGACATGTCAATGTTGAAATCTCCACAGGCAAGCACATGTTTCCTAGAAACCATCACAGACTCAATATTGTCACAAACATCATGGACGGACTGGGCAGAAGAACTAGGTGGACGGTAGAAGCAACCAAGGGCAAGGGAAGGTTGGAAGCAGGCTGACTTGATAGAAACCCAGAGGAACTCAACACCAGAAGCAGAGACACCAGAGGAAAGTACACAGCAGGGCAGATGATCAGCACAGTATATAGCAACACCACCGCCGCAACGGTTGCGATCACTACGAAACAAGGAGTATCCAGGTATATGTATCTCACCGTCACCAACCGAAGTGTCCAACCATGTTTCTGAAATGGCCAGGACGTCAGGGCGATGAGTAGACACGAGGGCAGCGACATCGTCAAAGTGGCGTAGCAGACTTCGGGCGTTCAGGTGCACCACGGTCAGACTGTTCTTCCTGATCATCTTCCTTCCATTAGCGGTAGCGTTTGTGTCGCACCTCCTGTGAAGGCGCTGTTGCCCACAAACAGGCCCGGGGTTTGCCTCGACATCGCCGCACAGCACCAGCAAGAGAAGCCAAGGACTAGACAGTACTTTCGGTGGAGTAGAGCACCTCTTACGTTCCGAAGAGCACCGAACATCTACCCGCCGAGGCAAAGGGGGAGAACCGGAACATAGCGCGAGGGCAGATGACAAAGAAACTTCGAGTTCGGGAGCAAGCAACACACAGTTAGATTGTTCAGGATGGATTTGGCTTGTTCTGAAGTCCTGGGCACAGGAGGCGAGGCGGGCAACGAGAACGAGCAGGGTGCCAGCAATAACAACTTTCCGACCTTCCGCCATTTTTTCGCACGTTCGTGACAAAACAAACTGATGGCAACTAAGTGCCTAATAAAGAATATGCGCTTAACAAATGAATGAGCCAAGATAATGCATTACAATTATATGCAAATGCCCCATAGTAAGATGGCCACCATGCTGCCGAAAAAGGGTGTTTCCGTTCAAGTGCCATGTTAATATATTTGACTGTGGTGCTAACGTACACATGTGCTAAGAGCTGCCAAAGATGTTAAAATGCAGTTTTATATGCCCTCAATATTAACGTACACATGCATGTACTAATTATCCCACTGTATAATACCATATGGCCTAAAAGTTTGGCGGGAATTTATTTTGGCAGATTGTTGAAATTACTGCATTTGGTGGAATTTACTTTGGCAGTTTGACAAGCCTATTCAATTACAATATTCATAGCAAAATGGCTAATCTGGACGAACAGAGCTAGATTGCTGAAGAGTCTCTGAGGAGTACAAGCGCTGTTGTTTGACCATATTTGGACTATTTTCGTTCCAATCCTTAGCCTTTCTTATGAATGCTGCAATGTGTAAAGGACTTTTAAGCCTCCTTTTGGTAGATCTACTTTGCGTCTACATTTGCCTGCAGCCTGTGACCTTGCACACAATCGTACCGCTCCAATGCAGAAACAGAGAACAGGTTGCCGAAATAAGCTACCGACAATAATGTCAACATCAGTCTTCACAGCGACCGCATATATGACGCCGTTTGCATTGCCTTCGGCTTCCTTGCGCTCTTCTTCCACCTCCGGTGCCCAAATCTCTTTGGAAATGTAGTGCTGCTGTCAGTTGTGAACTCCATGCTGATGATTAATCTATAGGCCTGGCACATCCAGCCTTGTTAAACGAGAAAGCTATATAATTGCACAAATTTTGGGGGAAGAAATATTGGCAGATTGCTCTCAAAAACCACCAATCTGCCAAAATATATTCTCCTCCAAAAGTTCCAGCCATACGGTACTACACTACATATTTTGGCTGTGTATGAATTGTCAGTTCAAATGTTACTATTGCTAATGGATGTAGTTTGTATCATTGTTAGTGCATGCCATTGCAATTGCACCTCACACCTTAACAACTGCACGTTGTGCCTTGAGGTAGTCCTTCAGGTTTCCGTGAGGTACAAACTTGAGTACTATCATCATTGGGTGGGTGCTGGTGACACAGCCTATCATCTTCAGGATGTGTGGGTTGTTGCAGTCAGACACTTTCTTCATCACGTTAATTTCATCCATAAACAACCTCTTTACTTCGGCACTGCTGTTAGCTGCAATGTATAGGCAAATGCAATGAAAAGGCAATGCATAAAATTACATGAAGCTTAATAAGGTCTTCGTACATTCCCATGCAAAAGAAGTACAATTTCGCATGTGGGATATGTCCTATGTAAACAATTGCTCAACAATGGCAGCTGATTTTTTACCTCCGTATAATTGCTAATATCTTCTTCAAATTTTGTTCGATCGAAGTCAGACGAGTACCAGAAGAAAGAACAGACTCAGCTCTCTACATCTACATATAATATTTGATGGCGCCTTGCTACATTGAACAATGTCGCCGCTAACAAAGCCATCAATTTAGCGGGAAATATCTTTCTGGCTATTGGAGGAACGTCTAAAAGGAGCAGGGAGAACATTAATCTGTTTATATGCAAACGATCTAACTGTTGCATGCATGCATTGTTGTTACCTAATCCTATCTAAAGTTACAGCAAGAAAACTACCGTTCATTTCTCTCTGACCAACTTCTGTGCCTTGTAGCTCCTCACAGGAAGCGAGAGCAAACAATGCATGCACGCAAGGCTACACATTTTCCTTAGCATACGAAACGAGCCATCAACGTGCCTCTACCTGGTGATATCAATAGCCAGAAAGATCTTTTTGCGAACAATCGTAGCAACCTGTCCTCAGGGACAATGTCTCATGACATCCTTGTGACATTTCTCAAAAATGGCTGACGGCATTGTAGCACATCGTGCGGTTAGGCGATTTCGCTCAAACAATTAGATCAAGTCTGCTCGGTAAGGCTTGTTTTCGTCCTTAGGTACATACCTAGCTGCCAGATACAATGTTCTAGGACAATTTCTTTCCTAAAATAATGCTACATATCACATCATTCTTAATCAAGAAGTGATTACAATAAGGCACAAATGCGCACTGCCTGTGATAAATAATAATTGAAAACCAGTTCATAAAACAGTGTCAATATACATAATATTACATAATTTACATCTCATCTCATCTCATCATACATTTACATAATTACATCTTTCCTAAAATTATCGCAGATCGTGTGCACATCACATGACACTGTGTGTGTAGCCACGGAAACAGATGAATTCACACCTTTATGTTATGATTTTCTTTATGTAAACAAAACTGGACATATCCTACAAGCGTTCAGCTTAAGAGAGCATATTATAATACTTACATTGAAGAATTTTCACAGCGACAATGTAGTGTGACTTCCCTTCAAACTCCATTTGTTGCTTGTGAGCATGGATCCTGGGAGACATGGCTGTCATTGTGAGCTGTCCTCTGAACACAGTTCCGTAGTTCCCCTGACCAATTTTGATTCCAACTTCAATCTCGCTTCTGGGAATTTCCCAATCATCCTCAATTGCATTGGAAAAATGCATTACCTGGGTATTGTGTTCACAGAATTATTACATTTTATGTGTAATGCCAAAAAATTGAATCATGAGCATGCATGTAATGAGAGCATACCTAGAACAATGTATCACGTGCCAAAATTATTATATAAAAGTCTATATATACTTTACTTTGTGCAGTTGTAATAATTCACTTATGTAACCATGGCAATAGGATGTCTAAACCACTTGTGTGTCAAGGGTTATAGCTGTGATAAAGAAATGCTTGCATTGTATAATTATATACCTGAGCATTTGCTTCTCCACCAACAGCTGATTGATATTCCACTGCAGCAGCTGAGGGTGTCATCCTGCATAGGGAAGAGTTTTTATAAGTAGTGTACACCATATATACATGTAAATATAATTATGTAACTTGTTGCCATAGCAATATTTTGGCCGGTGACATGTGCAGTATGTCATCATGTGATGCAAGTACACAATGTACAGTTAGCCTTGTATGTAGGCCCTTTTGTTAATTGCGCTTATCACCTGCAGACATCCTGGGTATACGAGGCTAAGCGTACAGTAATCCCTATTGACTTACTGTAGACAGTACACAGCTGATCTTGAGACAATGTTAACTGGTACGGCCTACCTATACTTAGGGTTAGGGTTAGGGTAACCCTAACTCTACAGTACATTTAATGATTGGATACAAAGCCTACTTCTGAAGAGCTATGACAAACATATGTACAGTAACTGTACTATTATTGGCTCTTACAGTACTAATACAGCGGCAAGGTGATTTCATGCAAGTCTACTTTAATTTTGCCTACACTTCTTTTGGCATGTGTTTCTTCTCCCAGACATGCCTCCTGTTGACACAGCACACAACCACTGTCAGCATGAGGGTACAGAGTAGTGTAGCAGCCAACACAGGGTGGACTACAAAGAGGAGGTAGTCAAAGGGAGCTTGGAAGGTGATGAGACCAACAACAGTCATTTGGTTACCAAGATGCACCTGGGGGGGGGGGGGGGGGGGGGGGGGGAGACGGGGAGGGGATGGGTATAAGTTCATAATACTGCAACACACACACACACACACACAAACAGACGTACTGCAATGTTGTGTACAGAGTTGGGCACAGTGTACGGGTCCAGAGTGATGTTCACAGGACAACAGACTATCCTGGTCTCAGTGACGGATGTGATGGTACAGAGGGGCTCACTTCCAATGAACACCCTTAAGTAGGGCCTCACCAAATCTGGTTGGATACCAGTTGCCTAGGTAACAGTTAGGAGGACGAGACAATGTTGCACTGATACAGAATCACAATAAATTGGTCGGTAAATCATTTGTATTGCAAGTACATATGTACATATGTATATAAAACAGCATACACAGAGTACAGAGTATACACTGATTGCTGTAAGCAGGAAAGTGTTTGTAATATAATATTGCAGCTTGCACTGTATAAATCTTACTCCACAGGCTAGTAATGGTCATACTGCACTCTCATGGTCACATGATTCACTAATTGCTGGGTTTACCTCAATGGAGATGTCTTGTAGGTTCGTCTGTTGCTGTGTGATAGTGCTCCCAATGGGAAGAAAGGTTGGGTTCTCATAGACGGTCACCGTTCTATTGACAATGTCAGATGTCACGTTCAGTCCGTCAAGTTGAATACTGACAGTCACTGTGTCAGTTGTGGTGCCAGTGGGTGTGGCAGGGGAGGGGCAGACGATGGCTGTGTCATTTGGGGGCTGTTGAATGATGCAAGTGGACTGTGGAGCGAGATGAGGAGGGAGCGGAGAGAGGAGAGGACAGAGGTAATAGTGCGTAATGTATTGCATTGCAGGTATAACTCACACTTCCTGAGAATGGTGTGTCCGTCTGCCTCAATCGTCGGCTGGACTGCGATTGGACACGAGTGAAGACAATTTGAGCTGTTTGGACGTTCGAAAAGCCAGACCCATGGACAGTGATGGGAATCCCACCACTGCAGAAAGGAGCAGAAG
Organism: Ianthella basta; assembly: GCA_964019415.1. Lineage (NCBI taxonomy): Eukaryota > Metazoa > Porifera > Demospongiae > Verongiida > Ianthellidae > Ianthella > Ianthella basta. The sequence continues at coordinate 1,177,295 of OZ025874.1, read as the reverse complement.
GTTACACTGATCACATGACCATTACATCATACTGTATGTCACATGGTAATCATGTGACATATGATTGCATCACATGTAGGTCACATGACAGCCCTGTGACCAGCTGACCTCTGAAAGCTGTGTAGAGGTGCAACTGACTCCACTGTTGGGTTTTGCACGTAGCTGAACTCGACAGTTTCCTCTGATGACCAGCCGTCCACCGTGACAGCAATGGTGACTGATAAGCCAGCAAGCCCTGGGGGCGTTCGGCACTGTAGCGGACCCTCCTCACTGTTAGTCCTGCACAGAATATGAGAGACAAACCATGTATTGCTCATCTGTTTGCTGGGTCAGTACGTCCATGTGTGTATGTGGTGTGTGTTCAACAGACACCATATATACACATGCACACACTGACATCCCTCACACACACTCACACACACACACACACACACACACACACACACACACACACACACACACACAAACACACACACACACTCACACACACACACACACGCACATGCGCGCGCGCACACACACACACACACACACACACACACACACACACACACACACACACACCTCACAACTGTACACTCTTGCCCTCCTATTGTAATGCGATGTGAACTTCCGACCAGTAAGCTCAGAGAGGACAGAGTCAGCACAGTCCCTCCTGCCTCTATCCCAGTGCCCGGACTGACACCTGGCATCCCCAGACGTGTGAAAGAGAACTCCTGAGTGGATGAGACAGTTCTGCTCCGACTGGTGGCATCCCTGAAGTTCACCTGGACAGCCCCAGTGTTTGGGTTGTTCTGGGAACTTGTGGTGCAAACCAACCTAAGAACAAGCAATATGTTGAGTTGAGCAGTGCTGTCCAATATGTGAAGTACAAACACACATAGCTGACTACTTTGTACCACCAACCAATAGAAATCTTTCAGCGCATACAATGTAAGGAGTCCCATTCCCACTTACTGTGTGGCAGGTTGGAAGTCAGAACTGCTCAGTGTGCATTGGGTGCCTGCAACCATTACACTGTCAACACTGTCCAGTGTCAGTGGTAGGTTAGCCCCTGTAATTGTGACCTTGGTCCCACCCTCAATGGGTCCAGCAGTAGGTGTAAACTGTATAAAGAGACAATTTGTGTGTATTAGTATTACAATGGTACTGAATAAATGGCCACACCAGTACTGTAGATATTAACTGGCTAAATTTTCACTGCTGTGTGTCATGTTTGACTGTGCCAATTCTGTGACTGTATTGTTAAAAGTTAGCCAAACTTGACAACACTGTCCATTTCCACCCCAATACGCTAAGACCTGATGCAAGCGAAGAGACACTCGGTGTGTTGGCTGGTTGCCGGCTCACCTCTATGCTTAAGGGACACTGGCCTGTGTCCTGTCTGCTGTCAATGAATGACCCAGCAGCTGGCGTGTCCCAGAGGGAGCGCTGGAGGCACTGCATGCGTGATGTGCAGTAGCCACAGCTGAGCTCTCGAGGTAGTGAGGCACACTCGCTGCAGTCGCGAGACAGCTCTCCAGAGGCACAGTCGTAAACAAACACTGGAAGAGATTGAGATTGGGAATGGGAATGGGAATGGGAATGGGAACTATTCTCCATGCAAACATGTACCTCATAACTACCTATCATTGCTGCCATGTACAGTATGGACTAGAGGGGACAGCGCACTGTGTGTGTCAGTGACATCACCAACACACGCGTGTGCATCTTTGGAAACCACGCCGTAGCATGCATACGCACACACACACAGACAAACCACACCCACAAACCACCCTCACCCCCCACCCACATGCACCTACTCACCATTGAGTTCCATAGGGTTGTCCAGCTCATACATCTGTCCTGAACGCTCAAATGTAATACTCAGTGTTAGTTTCTCAGGAGAGGAACTCATTCTGCTCCGAAACTGGAAAGGAGACACGAAGAGAAGTTGGTCAATGAGTGCATGTAGTCTTGCATAGCCAGACCGCTATTTTGCTCAGACTAGGCCACACATAAGTACATATTATGTATTGTGTGATGGTGCTGTTGGCAATATATACGTAGGTGTTTCACTGTCACCATTGTCACTATCATGTCACTGACATGTCCCTGGTATGATATATGTCACTCTCAGCAAGACCTCTATCTAATGTCACTGTCACATGTCACTGTCACATACTGTCACATGTATTGCACCTCTCGCGGCTGACAACGAATGACAATCTTGTCAAGCCCATCGGCAGTAGATGAACTCATCACTGTCCCCAGTGTGCTCATCTGGTCTCCATAGGTACATGTGTATGGGGCACCAATAGAGGACTGAGGGGGGAGTGAAGGGAGGGGAGGGGAGTGAAGGGAGGGGAGGGGAGGGGAGGGGAGGGAGGGAGGGGGAGGGGAGGGGAGGGGAGGGAGGGGAGTGAGGTGAGGGGAGCCATGGGAGTGCCTGAGTCAAGAGGCTCTGGGGTTAGACAATTCTCAGGCAATCACACAATGGCAGAAAAATGCAACGATGCAGACGATGTGTGATCACAAGGGGGTTTCAACTTTAAATTTCTTAGTCAGCTGAGGTTGAATGGCCTCACAACTTCACTGTTCACGACTGCTTTACAAGCGTTTATACATCACGCACTCCACAACAAAGCAGTGGAGATGTGCTGCACTTCATTGTTGAAGAGCTCAAAGGCAGAGCTCTCTGCTCACTGAAGCTACATAACAACTAGTCAGTGTGGCACTGCTGTTAAAAGGGAACAGCTGACCAATGCAAAACAATGACTTACGGGAATGGAGTTGTCAGCAAAGGTGACATGGACGTCAATGGTGGTCGTCATGTTGGTGTGAGCCGGAAAACTGTAAGCCTCAGCTCCAGGAGTGGGCACTATTTGGGGACAGCGACCACTCATATCACTCTGCAGTGAGAAGTGACACAGAGACAGACAGACTTAAGATGGAGGGAAGAAAGGCCCTCTCCTTTGTCCCATACAGCTTCACCCTCAGTCCATCCTCTTAGGTGCAACTACTCCTGGCAACCTACCTTCTCTTCTATTCCCCCTCCCACTGCCCTCCCCTCATCCCCTCCCCAGCCCCTCCCCTTAGCCCCTCCCCCAGCTCCCCTCCACCCACTCACCATGTAGATTATGTTGTTGTTGTTTGGGGTGCAGCTGTTGGAACCTCTCGGCTTGCACTCCAAGTCATGAGAGCACCACTCACAAGTTTCCTGCTGAACACAGTCACCACACCTGTGTCACATGACACACATGTGATGATCACATGACACATGTGTGATGGTCATGTGACTATCATGCTGCATTGGGCTACTTATGTAAGTGATGCACTTACTGGACAAAAGAGCGACAATCAAAGTACGTCAGCATCTCTGTTACAGTCAGGAGGACAGCGCTCCCTCCAAACTGTCCATACAACTGCAACTCAGGTATAGCAGCCCCTGCAGATGGTGAATAACTAGCACTGGTGCTATAGCCCGATCACTCAATGTCCCTTCCCACCCCCTACACTACTCTCTCCCACCTCACCTTCCTTATCTATTCCTTCATCACTTCCATATTTCCTCTCAAACTGACTTACCCATCCCTTTTTAAATTTCTCTCCTTTCCCTTCCCCTCCACTCTCCCTCCCCTCCCACCAGCACCTCACTCCCCCTCCCCTCCCGCCAGGACCTCACTCCCCCTCCCCTCCCGCCAGCACCTCACTCCCCCTCCCCTCACCCCTGCTGGCTTGGACGATGGGTCGGAGTTGGTCTTCAGGAGGTAATGCACATGTGAACATTCCACTGCCATTGTTG
>OZ025874.1:1133511-1163511 GCA_964019415.1 Ianthella basta | reverse complement strand
TCCGCGCAGTACTGCATGGGAGGAACACATCGAGACATAGGGATCACAAATTGCTCACTTCACAAGGGTACACAGAACTTGTGAGTGGCATCCACCCACTAGCTTCATAGGTATCAAATAGCAACGTTTGCGGCGTCATTCGCGACGTTCATCGCTCAATAACCCCCCCTAGTTAAACGGTACGGCGACAGCGCCGACAAAGTGGGCACACCAGTCGCACACGTGGCGGGTAATTTGGCTCTATACACTCTTCATTCTCCCTTCGTCAGGTCACCCGACACCCAAAACGCTCACCTTACCTATAGTCGCAGCGACGCCAACTGTTGGTAAAACACTGACTCTCCCAGTCGTTCCTCTCTCTCCTTCAAGGTTGCTTCCAAGTGCTACCGCAGTCCACAGCGAATCCTTCTCAAACTAACCACTATGCGGCCTGTCCTGGTACACTGGAGTAGGTAAGCGTAGGTTCTGCTATAATGCAACTACATGCCCAGGTAGTGCTCTTAGGGATATCTCATACACCCCAGGAATGTGGAGTTTTTTTTGCAGTTGTAAACAATTACAAAGGCACACATGCGCACTGCTGAGACATGATTACAGACAGACAAGGATACAATTAGTTAATACTACTAAGTAGGAATAGGCATACATTAGTACTTCATGCAGTGGAGTACCGAGATGGCCAGGTCAACATGAAGTGTCCTGGTGGCGTGTCCACAGCTGGAGAGGGCACCTCTGATGCATTGGATAGCAGAGCGGAGCAACGAGAAAGTGTTGAGTATACGCGCACCACCTCATGAATATGGTTAACGGGGTGTGGCTCTGTCAACCCTTTCACACGGACCGCTTAATCCGGAATCGTGACCCGGATTGAATCCGGGTTCGACACGGATTAGCGTTCACACGGCTACCTCACGATTGGGTACCAAACCCGAGTTTTAAACAATGGCGGACAATCACCACGTTTTTGATAGCATTTTTCTCGCTGCGCTGGAGGGCCTATGCCCGACCAAGCTAGAAGACGACGGACAGCAGTAGCGCAATGCGTACGAAGCACAATCCGCGGGTTCTAAGTGGGCATCCAACCCACGCGTGAGTCGCCCGGCTCACCCTCGATCTTACCGAAAAGGATATCATTTCCATACGATCCCAGTAGCTCTGCACAGATGGTTGCGTCCGACTATCTGCCCAAAAGGGCCTTGACCGTTCGTCTGCCACGTCTACTCGCACGCCGCCATTTTTAACCCGGATAAATGTGGGTCGAACCCACCGTGTACACTCGCACCGCCTGCGGTTTATTGTGGTAGCAACCCACGGCTGTTTCGAGGCGGCAGCTTAGTTTTCCGAATGGAAAATTGGGAATGGGAATGGGAATACGTCAACAAATCTATGATTTAACTGCCTTATCCCTACGCCCTCGCCACTGCAAGGAGGATGAAACTTTGCTTCTGGATAGCTCTCACCCAGTGAAGGTAGGTTGTACTTTGAAAATTGTGGATTATGGTTTTCCATTTTGCAAATAGTGAGTTAGCCAGCAAGGTTTAAACGGTTCGAAGCATATTTCTCTGGGTTTTCACGCCAGTGAGCTAGCCATGTCTTGAGTGATAGCCAAGTGACTGTAGAACTAGGTGACTTCGCTGCACACTAAACTTTTTGCATAGTACGCGTTTGTAATGTCCCATGTTCTGCCATTTGCAATTGCATTTGCCATACACAATTGTTATTATTAATTTATGGCATTCCTGGAAGAAACTAGGAATCTTCCAAAAGGTGATTTAACTGGCCTTTGCTTCTTCATTCATTTCCCTTGCTTTTCAGCTGTTTTGCTATGTCAAGCTATTGATGTTGCAGGTTGGCACATGATTGTAATAAAAAATAACCTTTTGCTTAATATACTATATGGTTATTTAATGGGGCACATACTGTCACTGTGTGTGTGTGTGTACAGATGACACCCCTATAATTCCAGCACACCTGATGATGGCCTGGAATTGGCCGAAACATACCTATGGTGTGTCGTGTGCATTGAAGTAGCAGTGGTTATTTGCAGTAGCAGTGCCTATATGATTGTTTGTGCCATGGTACAGCCTGCACTTGAAAGGGGAATAATACACACAGTTGTTGCTTTGCTATAATTATAAGAATTATTTGATGTCATAATCCCAAACATGCACTTTCCACTTCAAAACCAGCTGTAATATTTGAATGCCATGCATTTGACCTTATAGTAGCTTCCCTTTTAATTCCTCTTTTTCTTTTATATTATAGTCACTGCAATAATTATTGTCTGCACTATTGTAATTAGTGTGCATTTATATTGCATGTGTGTGTAATTGTTATCATCTCATTAAGTTCAAATTTTGCATGAAAATCTAGCTAAAGAGTATATTACACATAAAGCTATGTACGTGTGGTATCTGCCATATTAAGTGATATTATAATTGCATGTGATCATGACTTATACCGTGTATCGCCAAACATAATGCATTGGCGTTGTGTTTGCAAGTGTGTGTGCGCGTGTTTGTGCATGTGCGTGTGTGTTCACATATGCATGCATGGGTGTGGATATATGAGAGTGCATGCAAGAGTGACACATGCAAGTGCACGTAGTATGTCAGCTGCAGGACCGGAGGGCAAAGGCCTATGCTACCTGGAAAGCTGCTGTAGAACGGGGCTAGGCAGGCCATCATTTTAATGATTGATAAAGAAGGTAGGGTTCCATCGTACTTCTGCAGCCAGCATTCTAAATTCTATCAACATTAGCATAATGAGAAAGAAGATGCATGGAATCAGCTGCTGGTCCTCAAATGGAAAACTATCCACGGCACCCACACACAGATGCATATGCACAATGCTGTGCATGTTGAGACAGACACCCTCACATCCAGTACCACCCATGCACTTCACAATTTCACCTAACTCTAGCTCCAATCTGTTGCATTGTTCTATCCATATGTCTTCCAAATACCAGGTACCTTCAAAGAGGACCACAAGATATAAGGCCCTGGTGTCACAGAGTGCATGGGGCATCCCCACTACAGTTTGTCCCCCAGTACAGTATTCACTAGTGAATACTGTCCCATGGCCCTTACTCTGTGCAACAGTCACATGCAACTGGACGACTGACACCACTTCATCACTTTGATTGATCAGGCATATGCATTCCAAATAGTGTCTAAACATGAGGTAACTGCTTGTGGGGTCCAATACCAACATTATAATTTTAAGGCAAAGCAAAGTTACTGATTCCCATTCTCTCTTCAATTTGCTGCAGGTTATGCTCACATGTCAACAAATATGTAGCTGTAGAGGGTTCAGTTTCAGCCTTTGTCTCATCAGATACAGAAGGAATCTCAACTAAACCGTGCACAGACATCGAATTGATATCAGGCGTATGTGCATTAGTCTAACAACTAGCTAAGCCTGCTTCGTACATTCTCTTGACAGCAAGAAAATGGCTATCACTGGCGACACTTAATCGCCCAATAGCGCACTTCTGCCAGTTTTCCAGCCATTGTCCTGTGTATCGAAGGAAAGTCAAGGTAGTGCACGTCGTTGTCCTGTATAGCTTGTTCTACTGCCCGGTTCGTACTTCGCGTTTCGAACAACTTTATTACAACTGTACCCCGCCATACTATAGCATAGGATTATAGTATGGCGACGTACAGTGCTAGTAAAGTCGTTCGAAACTTGAAGTACGAGCCGGGCAGTAGAACAAGCTATACAGGACAATGTTCTGCACTACTTTAACTTACCTTCGATACCCAGTGCACCGGCTGGAAAACTGGGAGAAGTGTGCTATTGGGCGATTATTTGCCATAAGTTAAAGCCATTATCTTGCTGCCTAGACAACACAAAGCAGGCTTATTGGACTATAGCACACTCGCCTGTTATCTGTTCTATGTATATTCCAAGTTAATTGCCCCTTGTTCAAGTGTAGGAAGAGAAAAAGGCTAAAACATCTTGAAAGTCCATTTACTCGAGAGTCACCAATTCCTCGTTCTGGTTTCCAAACCAAACTAAGTTGCCGCCATTTGTATTATGCGAAACAGCCGTGAACCGCAAACCACAGTTCTATTGTGTAGACTAGCCATGTGATCATAGAGAATACGGAAGTATCCGGAGAGTAACAGCCCCAAAGCACGTTTTGGTACTGCAACGTCGAGCTGTATTACAGCATCATCCCGTCGGCGTTGGAAGATGGACTCCACTCTGCCCGACTCCTATTCCTTTCCCAAGGAGGAGGAGAAGATACTTGAGCTCTGGAAGGAGCTGGACGCCTTCAAGACGAGCCTGAAGCAGAGCAAAGACCGACCAAAGTATGTGACCTGGCGAGTGTATGTGGAATGATATGTAATAGTATGAGTGACTGTCATCTGTCCATAGTGAAGGTGGAATGATCAGAATGTACTAGAGTGTGGTTATTTGTGTGGGGAGTACCTTCAGTGTAGTTTGGACCAATAGCCTCAGAGTAACCAGACCTATGGGATGCATTGTCTGTGCTGTTCAAACTATGGATGATACCCCAATTGACTGTGTGCCTCTTTGAACTGTGTGTATGGTTGGGTAATAGTCAGTACGTTGTGTTTAGTGCAAGGAAGAAAAACGCATTTCATCATAAACAGCTCTTATTATTAAACGCTGCTATCATAATACATACTTCTGTCATATTGATGAAAATTTCATATGTTGGCAATTAACAAGATGATGCTGGGACAATCCTGGCGGATTTAGGAGCATTCAGAAACACAGTCTGTTGAAGAGGGATCTTCTCTTCATCTTAGATGTTTTATCCCTGAGGGTCTTGATCAGCAAGTAGAAATGCTTTGAAGGATGCACTCCTTATATAGGGACAGATTTAAAGAGCAGAGTCACAGTGAACAGACTGCTATTGTACTGTCCCTAGCATGTGCTGATTCTAGGATTCTAAAGCATCTTAGCTCTATGTGGTGTGCCCGTTTTGTTGTATAAGCACATGCTTTTTTGTCCACGTTCCCAACTCTGTTCTTTTTTCTCCTGTGGAACTATCCCCTGTAGCGATTCTTGTGTTCTAGTGCTGCATCGAACCTTTTGTGTCCTAGCACCATTTGGTGCGGTGCACTCTAATAATAATGATTGATTGATTGATTGATTGATATAGGATTTGGGCATCCTCACGTGGAAAACCCGTATTTGAAATTTACAAGTTATAATTTTATTTTCGCAGAGGAAGACATTGAATGACTCTGAGTGCACCCATGTTGTCAACACGTGGAGGACTATGATGTCATTGAATGATTGGCCAATTATTGCTACGATTGTGGATCATTGCTGAAGGCTAAGACATGTCGCCATTGAATCTAGCTATGTACACTGTTGTGACGTGGACATTACTGTTCTTCTGCCCTTGGGAGTTTGTCTATTTGTTCCTGTAAAGTGGCAGTATAGATTAAAGGCACCCTCTGAGGTAACATTTGAATAGGTCTTTAAATGAGGAGACTTGATCTTGCCTGTTTATAACAGGTCTACCTACTATACAGATTAAAAATAGCTAACCATAAAATCGCATACAGCTCGCAGATACTGTGCACGCACGGAATTCACTCGTACGAGTAAGAAATATATTTGTACGAGTGAGAAATGTACTCGGAAGTTAACACATTTTAAGCATTAATTTTATATTCATTCGAACGTGCAAAATGGTCTTTGTGCCTGACCTGTGAAATCGTGTCCAAAGAGAAGTTGTTGTCTTGTATACCGAACAAAATGGTAGTGAAGTGGTAGGAATTGAAGGACACAATCACGCTGGGAAGACATAGTCTTGAACCCAGACCCATTCGCCATTTATAATTGGGAGGGGCGGAAAAGGGTCTGGCAACACACCGCACCGTTTTCTGTGCCACTGTCTGGTGAATTGAGGGCCAATCAGATTGCAGAACGCTATGTATATACGCGTTAGTCACGCGGAGGAGGTTTGCTCGTTACCGTTTTCTCTTTAGCAGCTGTTTGAAGTGCTCAAATCCAGCAATGGTAGAACTTCTACAGGCCCAACAGTTCTCCGGATCTATCACGAACGATGACACAATATTACCCCTCCGCTGGTGACGAAGAGCTGTTAATCCGTCGCATTATGGATACATGTTTCTAGTTGTCGCATATGGGGGGTCTTGTTACATGAGGAAGCCATACATTAAAGCAAGCTGCAGTGTGCTAAGTAATAGTTAAATGCTGACCAAGAGGTGTCTCTGAGATTTAGAGCACGAGGCACGAGGGCGCGAAGCGCCCGAGTGCCGAGTGGTCTAAATCTTCAGAGACACCGATTGGTCAGCATTTAAGTGTTATAGATCCCAACGATTGGGCAAGGAGCGGCAGCGAATCAGTTTAACTACTCGTACGTGCGTCATCACGCGTCTTCCGGAAGTAGTTAGCAATTTCTGACAATGGCCGAGAAAACGTCGTTTGGTTATTGGGTTTGTCATCTCGCAGCAGACGTTCCTAAAGGTCGGCAGTGGATGCGGCGCGTAAGCTAAACGTAAGCTTACTCACTGTCAGCCTCGTCAGCCACAGCGTTTCCCAGAGCGGTGTCCTAAGCCTGTTCCCAGCTCGTAACCAGCTCCTTTCTCGGCTCTGGTTCGTAGGCCGCTGCATGCCGGATTGTTGCGTTACCCTGTTTGTAGACGAACAAGTAAGCCGAGCGAACTGTGCATCGTATGTTGTGGAGTTAGCTACTATTGTTATCGCAGCTGCAGTTTCTCTGCTATAGACCACGGGCCCAAGCCACGCCCATGCTCTAAATCGCTATTTAGAGCATAGGCGCGAACGCCGCGCGTGCCACGCCCATGCTCTAAATCGCTATTTAGAGCATAGGCGCGAACGCCGCGTGTGCCACACCCATGCTCTAAATCGGCATTTAGAGCATAGCGCGAACGCCGCGCGTGCCACGCCCATGCTCTAAATCGCTATTTAGAGCATAGGCGCGAACGCCGCGCGTCGAATTAGAACACGGCTAGACGAAATAGACCACGACGCGAAACAACACCCGGAGTGTCTACGACATTTAGAAACATCGTTTAGACGCACGTTACCATGGCAACGGGATCTATTTTTGTATAACACCACTGTTTACACTTTCACACCCCATAACACACTGCGTTGAATGGGGCTCTTATTTGCTAACCCAATCACTTTCTAGCCTTAAACAAACGTTTTGTTTACTGCTTTATCAAAATGCCTTTGATATTCATCACCTTGTGAACTTTCTCATGAACATTGGCTCTGGAAAGATGAGTCATCAACATAAATTTATGCCTAGCACACGTGTATTTTTGTGGCAGTGACATGTAATTGTGCATGCAATGTCTTTAGTGATAGAGAAACCAAGATTCCCTTTCACGAGTTCACTTGTTGGATCAAATTGAAGGTAGATCTCGCCACTCCCAAGTTCTCCAGTCGTTTAAATCCTAGTACACTCTCTAAAAAGAAAGTTCTCCCTTCATACGCTGCTTGTAGGACTTCTAATTATTTGCCCTAGTGCCGACTCAAGCTACGCCGACGCTTTATTCAGTACAAAAGGCCGCTGACAGGCTTTTTTGTGCGACGCTTCTCGCTTTTCGCCTTGTGCTCCGAAAAGAGCGTGTTCTCTGGTTTCTATATTAACTTCAGTCAGGTTCGTTCAGTAAATTCATTTGACAGCGAACAAATTCAAGCACTAATCGCTGCTGTTTGAATCGTAACAAGTCAGTTATAACATGGCTGTTCGGGCGCTTAGCTGATTTATTGCACTCGGGCGCTTCGCGCCCTTGTGTGATAAATCAGCCAGCGCCCTCGCGGCCATGTTATAACTAGTACTTGTTGATTACTCTGCCTCCTTGACACAGAAAACAATGTGGTGTGTTGCCAGACCATTTTCCGCCCCTCCCAAGTATAAAATCGCAGAATGGGCCTGGGTTCGAGACTAGGGAAGACAAACCACGTGAACGTGAAGCAGGTTATTGGACAGCTCGCGGAGATTGTGGTCGGAGCAGAAGTTGTTGCGAAGTTTAGTGCCAGTGATACCTCGGCGCAGTGGCTGTTTAGTTACACTGGATCCCTCCTACGAGTCAACAAAGTGGATGACGGCAGAGCAGGTTAGCTCACATCCCTGTACAACCCCCGTTACGCAAATTGCACAATGTAATGTTTAATATAGCTGAAATGTCTTCAATACGATTCCTCACTCTCCTCCTCCGCTCTTGCCTTCTCAAGAGAAAGACACCTTGTGGCCGGTTCCTGATTTCTGCTTCTTCTCTCTGCAGGGAGAATCCTGGCGATGCGTGAGATACCTTGCGTCCACAAACTAACACTTCACTGCCATGAATAACCGGATAAAGGGTGAACATATCTTCTTTCTTCTGTTAAAAGGCCCGTCACTCTCTAAGATCACTCCCGATGTATGATTTTTGCTCAAGAGCAGTCGTTCGTTAACGCCTATGGTTAACACGTCGGCCATTTTTACTCGTATGAGTGAGATTTTCATTCGCATGAGAGGGATTTCACTCGCACGAGTCACGGCTGTTTTGCAATGGCAGGTTAGTTTAAATGGCTGCAGATTTGGAATTGGGATTCGGTCTAGAGCTGCACTGTGGGAAAATTGGTTTTTAGTCTTTTTCTCTGTGAAAGAGGATGCAATCCATAGGAAACTCCGTATCAAGGTGAGCAGAACAGTGGATAATGTGCTGTAAAGGATAAAAGCGTTGTTTACGCTGCTATGTTAGTGATATTTCGGCAAACATTTGCTCGTATTAAACAGCTCGTTGTGCTTTTCTCCGGGTTTTCCTGCCAACATGCTATGTATGTCGTGATAACCCAACCACTCTACAACATAGCAAAGGAAAGCTTCTTCTTGAGCTATTTTCTTACTTCAAGTTTTGAACAAAAATAGAATAGTCACATAGCACAGCATGTGTATAGGGTAGCTAGGAGACTACAAGTGCACTTCTCCACGACCCCAGCTAGTGTGACTAAGTCTCAGTGAATTGAGAATGTCTCTGTATTGCAGTTTCTGCTTTTCCTTTGCTATGTGCAGTTTTTGAATGTGTTACTGTTTCATGCATGGTATAGCTATTAGCTAGCTAGCTTTTTGATCTGAAAGGACATGAACAGTTCATGACTGTTATCCCAGCCTGGAAACTGCAGTTGCATGACTACTGACTAGGAACTCTCAAAGAGACATATGCTGTGTGCTAGCACTATATAATTCAGCTTTTGTATTTATACGTAGTTACATAGAAGTATATAGGTATGAACTAGCAGTGCACTGAATTATATTATCATGCATCCATGCCTACAAAGACCCATACAGCAATAGTAGCTATGTACCATTGAATCAATTGATTAAAACATAGTATATCAAATAGTGATCCCTTCCAATTGCAGCATAATGATTGCATGCATGTGGCAGTGTGGACACATTTTTTACTGTTCTACACTGTTAAAAATATGGTGTGACTGTCACACCACTCAGTGCTCACGCCAAGGGTGTGATCAGTCGCACCATTACTTTAGTGTGACATTCACACTGACAACAGTATCCACACTGTTGTTCACATCATTTCTGATTGATTAAGAGACTTTGAAGTAATTTACACGCAAAGATGAGAGTTTACTTGGAATCCTATGAGCTATCTAAGTACATACATAGCGACCCAGGATACAGCTTAGCCTGATGGTGTGTTGTGTACAGTGGGAGGACCTCGTCAAACTAAGCGTGCAATTTAACGTACCATTAGGTACTTTGTGTCACCCACAAACAATCCCACCTGGTAGTATGCTGTGTACTATATCTGTAGTGAAATGTACCATGAAGTGCTTAGTTTCTTATAAACTGTTCCTGTAAATGGTGTGTTGTGTACTACATGGTTGGAGTGAACGTCACACTGCAAATATGTGTGCTCACAGTGGCAACCGATTCACACCAATTATGGGTGTAATCATCACTCCCTATTTTTAACAGAGTACCGAGAAACTTTCCCATGCACATGCCAGCGTTACACCAAAGTTGCACATTCTCGAGGATCATGTTGTACCATGGATGAGGTGGCACTGGGCATTGGGGCTCCATGGTGAGCAAGGGGCAGAGTCAGTACAGAATATTATCAACACTTTAGAGGGAACATACTGTGCAATGCGTAATCCACTGGAATGCATGAAGTGTATGTTTAAAGAATACACTGCAATGCAGAGACATTCTCAATTATAGAATAGAGATTCATTACCACGTCTGGACATTGATAAAGGGGGGATTTCTTGAGCGTTAAACACGTGGTACACTTTTTTACCAAAAGGCAAAACGTTTATCAATTCACTGAGACTTCGTCACACTAGCTGGGGTCGTGGGGAAGTGCACTTGTAGTCTCCTAGCTACCCTATACACATGCTGTGCTATGTGACTATTTTATTTTCACTCAAAACATGAAGTAAGAAAATGGCTCAAGAACAAGCTCTCCTTTGCTGTGTTGTAGAGTGGTGGGGTTATCACGACATGCATAGCAGGTCGGCAGGAAAACCTGGAGAAACGCACAGCGAGACGTTTAATACGAGCAAATGTTTGCCGAAATATCGCTAACATAACAGCATAAACAACGCTTTTATCCTTTACAGCACATTATCCACTCTTGATACGGAGTTTCCTATGGATTGTCTTGGCTTTCACAGAGAAAAAGGCTAAAATATATTCGCTCTACGATACAAGGTGAAAACTCGCATACTATTGACAGGTTTCCAAACCAAAACTAAGCTGCCGCCATTTGCACATATGAAACAGCCATGGAGTACTATTTTACGCTAGATTCGCATGCGTGTTGTCTGGCTAAATATTTTTAATTGCTACTGTAGCTGCTTTCTTCAAGGAAATGTAATTAATATTTTGTGACTATGTGCTAGTTGTCAAAATATTAGGTAAACATTGCATATTTCGCTACGTTATGTAGTAGCAGAGAGACCAGAAATTGTAGTTACAACATTGCTGGATGGATGTGTACAACATGGATAGTACAGAAGTGTGTTGTAAAGGACGACTTTGTCTTCTTGCGTCTTCCTCCATTGTGCTTCCTCCACGCTATTCCCCTAACCACCTGCACAGTAGCGATGTGTCTTATACAAGAGATGTGACACATTTCAAGAAAGGAGAAATAATCAATAATTCCAACCCGGCACATATGCGCACTGCCTGCAATATAAGATGTTATAACATTTTACTATAATATAAGTTGACTTATAATAAGTTGACTGTTGTTGTGATGATACAGATCTCATTACTGACCTCATCACTCTTGTGATCTCTGAATGCACCAAAGTACTCCAGTATCTGTACATCAGGCTCAAACATGTACGACCTGTGAGGGCATGCACACACAGACACACACATGCACACACACACATGTACACACATACACACACAGTGAAACAGGAGAGAGATAACCCCAACATGACAAATGTAGCAGGTTACTTAAGTAGTGGCACTCACTTGGTTTGAGCAAGCCGAATTTTGTCAACTTATTTGTCAACTTGGAGTTGTGGTGAATATGTGTACTAGTCAGCGTACCATCCCTCAACACACACATGGATGTGTTCGGCACACTACACTCCTGTCACTGCCCATTACATGCATGGTACAGTACAGGACACTCATACATTCAACGAAGATCTCTCAATTTGTGTACTCAGTGCAATCACAGCACTTTATATCCACATTGTCTTGTTAATGATACTGGACGTTTGGCTGTGTATGCCTTCGTCGGCTCCTGTGACAATCTATGTGTGGCAACGACATGGCCTCTACTGGGGGCATTGTAGGAGGGGACACACTGTTTGTTGCAGTGTGTGTGTTGAGAGATGAGGGGATTCCCCACTGCCTCCCCTGCAGGTACACATTCTATGATGGCCCACCATTTGCCACAGGCTTACCTCACTACGGACACATCCTGGCAGGGACCATCAAGGTGAGGGTTTGGGGTGAGGGTGTGTGGGGTGAGGGTGAGTGTGAGGGCGTGTGAGTATGAGGGTGTGTGGAGTGAGGGTGTGTAGATGTGAGAATGTGTGGGTGAAGATGAGAGTGAGGTTGTGATGGTGATAGAGGCGGGATAGTGTGCCTGCGTGAATGTGTGACTCAGTCTGTGAATGGTGTAGATAGAGCAAGGAGAGGCGGGAGGAGGGATCACTTGTGCAGTGATGTGCACATTGTACTGTGGTGACCATCACTCATGCATCCTGCCCCTTCTGCAGGACATTGTCACTCGCTATGCCCACCAAACTGGGTACCACGTAGAGAGAACCTTTGGCTGGGACTGCCATGGCCTCCCAGTGGAGTATGAGATTGACAAGACACTTGGCATCAAGGTGAGATTACCTTAGAGGTACCAGTGTTCAACTCCTTGCCTGAACGGAGTGCTTTGTGATGTGTGTGTTGATGTTGCCCTCATGTCATTGTACCACTTTTTTCTTATCACTGTATTCTTTGTCCTCCCTCCTCCTCCCCCTCCCCCCTCCCTCCCTCCCTTCCCCCTCCCTCCCTCCCTCCCTCCTCCTCCCCCTCCCCCTCCCTCCCTCCCTCCTCCTCCCTTCCCCCTCCCTCCCTCCTCTCCCTCCCTCTCCCTCCTCCCCCTCCCCCTCCCTCCCCCCAGGGACCGGAGGATGTAGAAGCAATGGGGATTGCCAAGTACAACGCAGAGTGCCGTAGTATTGTCACGCGATACTCCAAAGAGTGGCAGGTTTGTGGACATGTTTGCTTCATGTTCCTCTAGCCCACATGGTACATGTTTCCCTTGTACTCTGCATGTTCGGGTGGCCTCAGCAGTCTGTGCACCTGGTGTGTGTGGTGTACTGTGTGGAGTTAGTGTACTGTAGTACATGTAACCATGGCGATGTCACTCGTAGGTAGACTCAATGTGGTTCGTGTACGTGTTGATTAGAATGAAATGTTTGACAGCTTTTGATAGTGACTGTGTTGACTTTGTTCTAAGTCTTGTTTCTTTGTTTGTTTGTTAGTTCATTATGTCCAGACTTGGTCGGTGGATTGACTTTGAGAAAGACTACAAGACCCTCTACCCTTGGTTCATGGAGACCATCTGGTGTGTGGGGGAGGGGGGGGATTGGGGGAGGGGAGGAATGGCTTAAAGCGTGTTCAGCCATTTGTGATGAATGTCATTACCGATGTTTAGGGGTGTGGTACTGTGTTAGTGAGGTGTTTAGCACAAATAGACTATTCTACTGCAATGTTGTGTTTTCTTGCACCAGGATCAGGGTGACAAGGTTACCATAGCAACTTCAATCAGAGCCGGTACTCCATTCTTCCAGTTTGAGGACATCCCACTGGAGGGAGGGAGGAAGGCTACAGTGCTGAGGGAGAACCCGGCTGGGAGGAAGCTGCCCATTGGAGACTCTCAACAGGTGCATACTTCTCATTGGGCTACACTGAGGGCGATGAACAGCATTGCAGGCAGTGAAGTGCAGAGTGGGCAGTACAAGCTAATGATATGTTGACTAGTGTCAATGGATTAGCTCAATGTATAATGTTGGCCCTGACGCAACTTCAGTTTGGGATGACCGTCATGGAGCAGTACTGGATTACAGTGTGTTGGATATTGGAAGTATTAGGTGTTAGCCTACAGGAGCCATCTTGATGTTGCATACAGTATTCCTGTGTTCTTGCTGCAGACAACTCTATAATCAGGACTCTTTCTTGTTCCAATTAAAGAGCGGGGAAGGGTGTCCACATTATTGGGGTTCCACTGTAGTTACGTTCTCATCCTACTGGCTTCATATTCTCGGTGTGGCATGTG
Organism: Ianthella basta; assembly: GCA_964019415.1. Classification (NCBI taxonomy): domain Eukaryota; kingdom Metazoa; phylum Porifera; class Demospongiae; order Verongiida; family Ianthellidae; genus Ianthella; species Ianthella basta. The sequence goes on along the minus strand of OZ025874.1, from coordinate 1,149,718 downwards.
ATTATGTTCATTTAATGATTCATTTTGTAAACATTGCTGCCTTTGCAATGTTGGCATTCCAATTCTTGGCAGAAATTTAGTTGTCCTTCACAGATGGAGGAGATTAGCGAAAGTGTCATTTGTGGCTAGGCCAGAGTAGCTGTCCGTTGCACCTGAGTGTTAAGATCCGCATATTGGCTAGTGAGGAAACTGCATTTCAATCTGATCGATTCTTCAGTGGAAACTATACAACACACGACCAGCTAAGCATGCAACCATTTTTTTCACAGGAACCTACTGAATTTGGCTAATCTGCCGTACAATATTGATGTAGACAAGATGAGAAGCTGTCTATTGTGTTTGTGGGGACTACTACAGTATTGCTTACTTGAGTACTAGTAGTTGGTGATCCTGCAGCTGGTGTTTGTAAAGATCTGTTGTTTCTTGTATCTACTGAGTTGTGTATCACACAGGTTGTTTTTGTTTTGTTTAGAGCACAATTGTTTGGTTCACGCCTTTATAGTATACAGTTGGGATATAAGACTATTAATTTCTGTTTCTTGTGTGCAGTTTGCAGCAAAGTTCCTGTCAAGTTGAAGCCGACCAATTGGATTCACAGATTATGCAACTCTTCGTATTAATTTATTTTACCATTGTCACTGAATTTGTAATACTGTTTACGTGAAATGCTGTTATCTCTTTATTTGACATGTTATCTCAAATAACATGTGTGTAGTAGAAGTCATGTGATGTAGTGCAAGGTGATTGCCTGTCATTATGAACAGCCTGTATATGTTTCTGGTAGCAGCTATAGCCCTTGTGATGTGCATGTATATATCCAGTGCACGTTAATAGTGTACACATTGTAGCCTTTTCAGCTATATTGCCCATACGTGTGCATAGATACATGTACATTACATGTATCTTCAAATTCCTGAAGGGGAATACTTTGGTGGTTAACTGTGTCCCCTGTCATTGTAGCTGGGGGAGTGTCCAGGAAGGAGTGTCCTGTTTGCTGTCAATGAATGACCCAGCAGCTGGCGTGTCACAGAGGGAGCGCTGGAGGCACTGCATGCGTGATGTGCAGTAGCCACAGCTCAGCTCTCGAGGTAGTGAGGCACACTCGCTGCAGTCGCGAGACAGCTCTCCAGAGGCACAGTCGTAAACAAACACTGGAGGAGATTGAGAATGGGAATGGGAATGGGAACTATTTCATGCATACAAATGTATGTACTTACGTTCAAATAGACTATAATTAATTTTATTGTTGGCATATGTACGTATGTTTGTATGCAGACAGTCATATGATATATCTATTAGTGCTGCTATGTACATACTACTAGGACAACACGCTGTGTGTGTGAGTGGACGTCACATGCACAGCTTTGGATACCACACAGTGGAGTACACACCCATACCCACCCACACCTCCCACCTACTCACCATTGAGGTCCATGTGGTTGTCCAGCTCGTACACCTACCCCGAGCGCTCAAACAAAATACTCAGTGTTAGGTTCTCTGGGGGGGACCTGTATTGCTCCAAAACTGGAATGGAGACATAAAGAGGAGTTGGTCAATGAGGCTCCATGTATTGTGTGATGGTGCTGTTGTGATATGATGTTGTTCCACTGTCACCTTCGTCACTTTCATGTCACTGACATGTCCTTGATACCGTATATGTCACTCTCACCAAGATCTCTGTCACATGTCACTGTCACATGTCACTGTCACATGTATCTCACCTCTCTCTGCTGACAACGAATGACAATCTTGTCAAGCCCACCGGCAGTAGATGAACTCCTAGCTCACTGTCCCCAGTGTGCTCATCTGGTCTCCATAGGTACATGTGTATGGGTCACCAATAGAGGACTGAGGGAGGAGTGAAGGGAGGGGAGGGGAGGGGAGGGGAGGGGAGGGGATGGAGGGGAGGGGAGGGGAGGAGGGAGGGAAGGGAAGGGAGGGGAGGGGAGGGGAGGGAGGTGAAGGGAGGAGAGGGATGAAGGGGAGGGGGGAGGGACGGGAGGGGAGCCATAGGAGCGCCTGAGGCCCTGAGATTAGACAATTCAATCACACAAAGGCAGAAAATGCAACCGGCAGACAATGTACGTATGATCACAAGGGGGTTTCAACTTTAAATGTCTTAGTCAGCTGAGGCTGAATGGCCTCATAACTTCACTGTTCATGACTGCTTAACAAGCGTTTATACATCACGCATTCCACAACAAAGCAGTGGAGATGTACTGTACTCCATTGTTGAAGAGCTCAAAGGCAGAGCTCTCTACTCACTGAAGCTACATAACAACTAGTCAGTGTGGCACTGTTGTTAAAAGGAAACAGCTGACCAATTCAAAGCAATGACTTACGGGAATGGAGTTGTCAGCAAAGGTGACATGGACGTCAATGGTGATCGTCATGTTGGTGTGAGCCGGAAAACTGTAAGCCTCAGCTCCAGGAGTGGGCACTATTTGGGGACAGCAACCACTCATATCACTCTGCAGTGAGAAGTGACACAGAGACAGACTGACAGAAGATAGAGGGAAGAAAGGCCCTCTCCTTTGTCCCATACAGCCACACCCTTAGTCCATCCTCTTAGGTGCAACTACTCCTGTCAACCTCCCTTCCTTCAATTCCCTCTCTTGCTACTCTCTGCTCGACCTTCCCCAGCCCCTCCCCAGCCCCTTCCTCCAGTTCCCCTCCAACCACTCACTATGTGGATTACATAAATGTATGTAGATGAATTGAGCTTTGAAGGATTCTAAAGGGTCGATCTCTCTATGTAATGTTACAAGCATAATTATAACCAACACATCACCGTTGGCAACTAATGGCCATTTGGGATTGAAATGTACACTCTATTTTGCAAATATATATGAATTCCTCAACACACACCACTCCACTCTTGCTATAGATACCAACTTGGTTGCTTGACAACTGTTTACATGCATGCACCCCTGTCACCAGAATCTCATGACCACCTTTGGAGAGGATACATGGCTCAAGCTATATGGCAACCATTATAGACACATTATACGTGCATGCAAGGGAAGTGGTGTAATTTAAACTATTTATTACTGTAAAACTGAGCAATAATTTTATGTGCACAAACTATAGAATGCCCAATATAATATTATGCATGTGCATTGCACCATTGAGAGGGCCCAGCAGGCAACCAATTGACGCAAAAGTGCAGTGGCAAGATTGATAGAAGGAGGGAGCCATAGCAATACTGCATAATTATTTTGCCTTAATTGGGCTTACAAGTACAACACTTGTGGTTTCAACAGGAGCTGATAAAGAAGGCTACAGTCAGCAAGACTGAAGCATTATTGAGAGGGGGTGTAGTTGGCTGTAAGCCATTGCATGTACGGTGTAGATGCAAGGATAGATTAATAGTAAGGTAAACACTGGGGAGAGGAGACAATCACTGGTTGCCATCGATCAATATAATAATTATATAATTATAGGACTTCAGTCCATTGAGACCCCTCAGAGCTGTACGTATACAGCTTTAAAACTTTCTTTAATTGCAGACTCTCAAGTGCACACTTGCAAGGCTCATACTATGGGGTGTCCTCAGTGACATATGTCAGATACATCCATGGAGGTGAAATGAAGAAACAATTGTGTTCGCATGTCTACATGCATGCTCTAGCTAGCTGTAGCTATAGTTGGATGCAGCTATAGCTACCAACACATGCACTACACATGTCATATTGCACATGCATACCTATTAATTATACCTAAGCATATCTACCTGGCAGTTATGCAGGTATGTATGGTTAGCTCAGCACACACATTGATTAGACATGGGTGTGGCAAATTCTTACCATTTGGAGAAGATTAAATATAATTGTGCTCAAATAATTTTACACAATGTATCATTATCACCACTACGTACCAAAAGTAAAGAAATAAACCCTCCAAACATGTTTGTTTTCTAGAAATGTCAGTGTACCCTGCTGTCCACTACCGGCTCATGGTCTTCTGTGACTGGTGCTGCATGTAATGGCAGATATTTGTACTTGTCTTCACGTGATATGATATCATCAAACTCCATTTTTAACTGGTAGAAATTTGGCCTCAATTCTTTGTCATCGTTCCAGCACTTTTTCATTATAGAGCAGCTATAAATACAGCAGAAAGTGTAATTGCAAACGTGAATGCAGATGTTCAAGCGTACACCACATGCATGCAGAGGATAAAATGCTGCAGGATCTTGTTTGAACAGCTTACATTTGATCTGGGCATCCCTCAGGGCAGCTCAGCCTGTAGCCTGCCATCACACTGCTCACTATAACTGCATTGCCAAGTTCGGTGTATGGCAGCTCACCTGCATACATGCAGGAAGCAAGCTCTGATACATGCACTGATTATATTAGATGTGTGTAACTGTATGTTTTACAGAACTTTCCACCTACCAAAACTGAATATCTCCCACAAGCAGACACCATAAGCCCAACTGCAAAATATGGATATAAACAAGTATTTCGAGTTAAAAACTCGTGGGGCGCCAGGGCGCCCCTGAACCTCGAACTACTTGCTAGCAATTTTCCCATGTACGCTCAGTAAATCAGATAGTTGGGGGTACAGTATTGTTGTTGGCCTGAAAGATACATCAAGACACACTAGACCGTTGGGTTTGCAAGAGTTTCAAGTCTCCAGAGCAGCCAGTCATATCCAGTGAAAGCATCCCTACCAAACTGTCAAATGTTTGCCTACTGCTTTTTGATCTATATGACATTCTAAATGAGCAATTGTTACTTTGTGCCTGGAGGAGGAGTGTGCTGGCTAAAAGGCTACCCTATGATGACTATATGAGCGAATCATGGCTATAATTATGTGTCATGACTCGCTGGTCCTCCATTAGTGGCCTACGGTCACTAGACTTCTGTTGTATTTAGGGCTGTACCTCGCAGAAAAACAGTTAAGTAAGCTTCCTACCACAATAATATTACTTAAACATCTTCTAGAAACACTTTTCGTTTTTTGGATACACGGCGAAATCTAAAGAGAATGGTTTTGAGCCTAGCAAACAGAAAGCGTCGAGCGCGCGGCCATTTTACAATGTCCGTCAGTGATAATTGGAGCTGTATCTCGCAGCAGAGACGTTCCTTAGGCTTTTTATTAGTATCACTCTATTAACACATGTTTATGACCACATTTCGTTCGATTCAAACACGGCGAAACGTCATTAGAGAGGGTTTAAAGCTTTGTAAAGAACGACGTGAGCGCCGCCATTTGCAAAATGACAGAAATATATATATATATATATATACGAACATGAAGCCATACGAAGACCTAAATCTGAAAACAATATAGGGGCGCCTTCGGCGCCCCAAAAATGCAATTCAAGGCATCATATTGCTGTAGTGGCAATCTAGTGTCACATGAAATATGGCTGCTTGTTGCAATTGCTTTACTGACTGTAGACTCACACATCAGATTTCTCACTAAATTCTCCCCTGAGGAATGCTTCAGGTGCCATCCAGCGAATGGGCAATCTAGCCTTCAGAGCAGAAGTGTACTCCAAGGTCTCCTTTGCCAGTCCAAAATCGCAAATTTTCAGTACCTCGTTGTCATCCACTAAGATGTTTCGGCAAGCCAGGTCACGATGGATGACTTCTTTGAATGTCAGATACTCCTGTCATTAATTATGGTTCATATTATATGCAGATATAAAACAGTAATAAACTGGAGTGTAGTATAATTTCTGTAGCCAACTATGCATGCTATAATTTTAAGCGTGAAATCTGAACATTTTACACACGTTTAGCAAAGAGTGATACAATGAATAAACCAGGGTGTACAGTATAATTCTACAGCCAACTATGCAAGCGTAATAAGCTTTATGAGCGTGAAATCTGAGTATTTCAAGACAAGAGTAATCCAATGGATAAACATGATCCAGGAGGGAACAATCATTTCGTGTGGTTGCTTCCCACTCCTATTCCACCCTTTTCTTTATTCTTTATGCATTTCTGGTTTAACATACAACAGTGATAATACTACGTTGTTAATTGAACTGCAAACAGTTTCCAGCATGTAACATTAGTGGTCATGCATGCAGCCCAGAACTCACCATCCCACTTGCAATCTGGTAGCCAAAGGTAATGAATTTCTTGAGGAGTAGAGCAAAGTCTCAAAGGCCTCTAAACGGTGGTTCTAAATCTCTGAGAAGCATTCCAACTGCTTCACGCGTGATTCTAAATCCCATAATTGTACATTGCGTGCAGATTGCGGGGGTTTATAAATCCCATAAAGTACATTGCGGGTAGAGCGCGGGGGTTTATAAATTCCATATAACCATCTGCGGGAACTCCGCAGGGGCATTTATTATTGTAATATGACGTCATTCATGTGTACGCCATCAAGCAGCGAGAGGAAGGCGAAATGGTTGGGTAAGCGAACAGATTTGGATCTATATCACTTAAATGGCGACCAATTGGTGTCTTTAGGTGATTCAGACCACTCAGCACTCAGGCACTTCGTGCCCTCGAGCTTTAAATCGCACAGAACCTCTTGGCCGCCATTTAACACCTAGCAATGGCAACTAAGTGCCTAATAAAGGATATGCGCTTAACAAATGAATGAGCCAAGATAATGCATTACAATTATATGCAAATGCCCCATAGTAAGATGGCCACCATGCTGCCGAAAAAGTGTATTTCCGTTCAAGTGCCATGTTAATATATTTGACTGTGGTGCTAACGTACACATGTGCTAAGAGCTGCCAAAGATGTTAAAATGCAGTTTTATATGCCCTCAATATTAACGTACACATGCATGTACTAATTATCCCACTGTATAATACCATATGGCCTAAAAGTTTGGCGGGAATTTATTTTGGCAGATTGTTGAAATTACTGCATTTGGTGGAATTTACTTTGGCAGTTTGACAAGCCTATTCAATTACAATATTCATAGCAAAATGGCTAATCTGGACGAACAGAGCTAGATTGCTGAAGAGTCTCTGAGGAGTACAAGCGCTGTTGTTTGACCATATTTGGACTATTTTCGTTCCAATCCTTAGCCTTTCTTATGAATGCTGCAATGTGTAAAGGACTTTTAAGCCTCCTTTTGGTAGATCTACTTTGCGTCTACATTTGCCTGCAGCCTGTGACCTTGCACACAATCGTACCGCTCCAATGCAGAAACAGAGAACAGGTTGCCGAAATAAGCTACCGACAATAATGTCAACATCAGTCTTCACAGCGACCGCATATATGACGCCGTTTGCATTGCCTTCGGCTTCCTTGCGCTCTTCTTCCACCTCCGGTGCCCAAATCTCTTTGGAAATGTAGTGCTGCTGTCAGTTGTGAACTCCATGCTGATGATTAATCTATAGGCCTGGCACATCCAGCCTTGTTAAACGAGAAAGCTATATAATTGCACAAATTTTGGGGGAAGAAATATTGGCAGATTGCTCTCAAAAACCACCAATCTGCCAAAATATATTCTCCTCCAAAAGTTCCAACCATACGGTACTACACTACATATTTTGGCTGTGTATGAATTGTCAGTTCAAATGTTACTATTGCTAATGGATGTAGTTTGTATCATTGTTAGTGCATGCCATTGCAATTGCACCTCACACCTTAACAACTGCACGTTGTGCCTTGAGGTAGTCCTTCAGGTTTCCGTGAGGTACAAACTTGAGTACTATCATCATTGGGTGGGTGCTGGTGACACAGCCTATCATCTTCAGGATGTGTGGGTTGTTGCAGTCAGACACTTTCTTCATCACGTTAATTTCATCCATAAACAACCTCTTTACTTCGGCACTGCTGTTAGCTGCAATGTATAGGCAAATGCAATGAAAAGGCAATGCATAAAATTACATGAAGCTTAATAAGGTCTTCGTACATTCCCATGCAAAAGAAGTACAATTTCGCATGTGGGATATGTCCTATGTAAACAATTGCTCAACAATGGCAGCTGATTTTTTACCTCCGTATAATTGCTAATATCTTCTTCAAATTTTGTTCGATCGAAGTCAGACGAGTACCAGAAGAAAGAGCAGACTCAGCTCTCTACATCTACATATAATATTTGATGGCGCCTTGCTACATTGAACAATGTCGCCGCTAACAAAGCCATCAATTTAGCGGGAAATATCTTTCTGGCTATTGGAGGAACGTCTAAAAGGAGCAGGGAGAACATTAATCTGTTTATATGCAAACGATCTAACTGTTGCATGCATGCATTGTTGTTACCTAATCCTATCTAAAGTTACAGCAAGAAAACTACCGTTCATTTCTCTCTGACCAACTTCTGTGCCTTGTAGCTCCTCACAGGAAGCGAGAGCAAACAATGCATGCACGCAAGGCTACACATTTTCCTTAGCATACGAAACGAGCCATCAACGTGCCTCTACCTGGTGATATCAATAGCCAGAAAGATCTTTTTGCGAACAATCGTAGCAACCTGTCCTCAGGGACAATGTCTCATGACATCCTTGTGACATTTCTCAAAAATGGCTGACGGCATTGTAGCACATTGTGCGGTTAGGCGATTTCGCTCAAACAATTAGATCAAGTCTGCTCGGTAAGGCTTGTTTTCGTCCTTAGGTACATACCTAGCTGCCAGATACAATGTTCTAGGACAATTTCTTTCCTAAAATAATGCTACATGTCACATCATTCTTAATCAAGAAGTGATTACAATAAGGCACAAATGCGCACTGCCTGTGATAAATAATAATTGAAAACCAGTTCATAAAACAGTGTCAATATACATAATATTACATAATTTACATCTCATCTCATCTCATCATACATTTACATAATTACATCTTTCCTAAAATTATCGCAGATCGTGTGCACATCACATGACACTGTGTGTGTAGCCACGGAAACAGATGAATTCACACCTTTATGTTATGATTTTCTTTATGTAAACAAAACTGGACATATCCTACAAGCGTTCAGCTTAAGAGAGCATATTATAATACTTACATTGAAGAATTTTCACAGCGACAATGTAGTGTGACTTCCCTTCAAACTCCATTTGTTGCTTGTGAGCATGGATCCTGGGAGACATGGCTGTCATTGTGAGCTGTCCTCTGAACACAGTTCCGTAGTTCCCCTGACCAATTTTGATTCTAACTTCAATCTCGCTTCTGGGAATTTCCCAATCATCCTCAATTGCATTGGAAAAATGCATTACCTAGATATTGTGTTCACAGAATTATTACATTTTATGTGTAATGTCAAAAAATTGAATCATGAGCATGCATGTAATGAGAGCATACCTAGAACAATGTATCACGTGCCAAAATTATTATATAAAAGTCTATATATACTTTACTTTGTGCAGTTGTAATAATTCACTTATGTAACCATGGCAATAGGATGTCTAAACCACTTGTGTGTGAAGGGTTATAGCTGTGATAAAGAAATGCTTGCATTGTATAATTATATATACCTGAGCATTTGCTTCTCCACCAACAGCTGATTGATATTCCACTGCAGCAGCTGAGGGTGTCATCCTGCATAGGGAAGAGTTTTTATAGGTAGTGTACACCATATATACATGTAAATATAATTATGTAACTTGTTGCCATAGCAATATTTTGGCCGGTGACATGTGCAGTATGTCATCATGTGATGCAAGTACACAATGTACAGTTAGCCTTGTATGTAGGCCCATTTGTTAATTGTGCTTATCACCTGCAGACATCCTGGGTATACGAGGCTAAGCGTACAGTAATCCCTATTGACTTACTGTAGACAGTACACAGCTGATCTTGAGACAATGTTAACTGGTACGGCCTACCTATACTTAGGGTTAGGGTTAGGGTAACCCTAACTCTACAGTACATTTAATGATTGGATACAAAGCCTACTTCTGAAGAGCTATGACAAACATATGTACAGTAACTGTACTATTATTGGCTCTTACAGTACTAATACAGCGGCAAGGTGATTTCATGCAAGTCTACTTTAATTTTGCCTACACTTCTTTTGGCATGTGTTTCTTCTTCCAGACATGCCTCCTGTTGACACAGCACACAACCACTGTCAGCATGAGGGTACAGAGTAGTGTAGCAGCCAACACAGGGAGGACTACAAAGAGGAGGTAGTCAAAGGGAGCTTGGAAGGTGATGAGACCAACAACAGTCATTTGGTTACCAAGATGCACCTGGGGGGGGGGAGACGGGGAGGGGATGGGTATAAGTTCATAATACTGCAACACACACACACACACACAAACAGACGTACTGCAATGTTGTGTACAGAGTTGGGCACAGTGTACGGGTCCAGAGTGATGTTCACAGGACAACAGACTATCCTGGTCTCAGTGACGGATGTGATGGTACAGAGGGGCTCACTTCCAATGAACACCCTTAAGTAGGGCCTCACCAAATCTGGTTGGATACCAGTTGCCTAGGTAACAGTTAGGAGGACGAGACAATGTTGCACTGATACAGAATCACAATAAATTGGTCGGTAAATCATTTGTATTGCAAGTACATATGTACATATGTATATAAAACAGCATACACAGAGTACAGAGTATACAATGATTGCTGTAAGCAGGAAAGTGTTTGTAATATAATATTGCAGCTTGCACTGTATAAATCTTACTCCACAGGCTAGTAATGGTCATACTGCACTCTCATGGTCACATGATTCACTAATTGCTGGGTTTACCTCAATGGAGATGTCTTGTAGGTTCGTCTGTTGCTGTGTGATAGTGCTCCCAATGGGAAGAAAGGTTGGGTTCTCATAGACGGTCACCGTTCTATTGACAATGTCAGATGTCACGTTCAGTCCGTCAAGTTGAATACTGACAGTCACTGTGTCAGTTGTGGTGCCAGTGGGTGTGGCAGGGGAGGGGCAGACGATGGCTGTGTCATTTGGGGGCTGTTGAATGATACAAGTGGACTGTGGAGCGAGATGAGGAGGGAGCGGAGAGAGGAGAGGACAGAGGTAATAGTGCGTAATGTATTGCATTGCAGGTATAACTCACACTTCCTGAGAATGGTGTGTCCGTCTGCCTCAATCGTCGGCTGGACTGCGATTGGACATGAGTGAAGACAATTTGAGCTGTTTGGACGTTCGAAAAGCCAGACCCATGGACAGTGATGGGAATCCCACCACTGCAGAAAGGAGCAGAAGGTTACACTGATCACATGACCATTACATCATACTGTATGTCACATGGTAATCATGTGACATATGATTGCATCACATGTAGGTCACATGACAGCCCTGTGACCAGCTGACCTCTGAAAGCTGTGTAGAGGTGCAACTGACTCCACTGTTGGGTTTTGCACGTAGCTGAACTCGACAGTTTCCTCTGATGACCAGCCGTCCACCGTGACAGCAATGGTGACTGGTGAGCCAGCAATCCCTGGGGGCGTTCGGCACTGTAGCGGACCCTCCTCACTGTTAGTCCTGCACAGAATATGAGAGACAAACCATGTATTGCTCATCTGTTTGCTGGGTCAGTACGTCCATGTGTGTATGTGGTGTGTGTTCAACAGACACCATATATACACATGCACACACTGACATCCCTCACACACACTCACACACACACACACACACACACACACACACACACACACACACACACACACACACACACACACACACACAACACACACACACACTCACACACACACACACACACACGCACATGCGCGCGCGCACACACACACACACACACACACACACACACACACACACACACACACACACCTCACAACTGTACACTCTTGCCCTCCTATTGTAATGCGATGTGAACTTCCGACCAGTAAGCTCAGAGAGGACAGAGTCAGCACAGTCCCTCCTGCCTCTATCCCAGTGCCCGGACTGACACCTGGCATCCCCAGACGTGTGAAAGAGAACTCCTGAGTGGATGAGACAGTTCTGCTCCGACTGGTGGCATCCCTGAAGTTCACCTGGACAGCCCCAGTGTTTGGGTTGTTCTGGGAACTTGTGGTGCAAACCAACCTAAGAACAAGCAATATGTTGAGTTGAGCAGTGCTGTCCAATATGTGAAGTACATACAAACACACATAGCTGACTACTTTGTACCACCAACCAATAGAAATCTTTCAGCGCATACAATGTAAGGAGTCCCATTCCCACTTACTGTGTGGCAGGTTGGAAGTCAGAACTGCTCAGTGTGCATTGGGTGCCTGCAACCATTACACTGTCAACACTGTCCAGTGTCAGTGGTAGGTTAGCCCCTGTAATTGTGACCTTGGTCCCACCCTCAATGGGTCCAGCAGTAGGTGTAAACTGTATAAAGAGACAATTTGTGTGTATTAGTATTACAATGGTACTGAATAAATGGCCACACCAGTACTGTAGATATTAACTGGCTAAATTTTCACTGCTGTGTGTCATGTTTGACTGTGCCAATTCTGTGACTGTATTGTTAAAAGTTAGCCAAACTTGACAACACTGTCCATTTCCACCCCAATACGCTAAGACCTGATGCAAGCGAAGAGACACTCGGTGTGTTGGCTGGTTGCCGGCTCACCTCTATGCTTAAGGGACACTGGCCTGTGTCCTGTTTGCTGTCAATGAATGACCCAGCAGCTGGCGTGTCACAGAGGGAGCGCTGGAGGCACTGCATGCGTGATGTGCAGTAGCCACAGCTGAGCTCTCGAGGTAGTGAGGCACACTCGCTGCAGTCGCGAGACAGCTCTCCAGAGGCACAGTCGTAAACAAACACTGGAAGAGATTGAGATTGGGAATGGGAATGGGAATGGGAATGGGAACTATTCTCCATGCAAACATGTACCTCATAACTACCTATCATTGCTGCCATGTACAGTATGGACTAGAGGGGACAGCGCACTGTGTGTGTCAGTGACATCACCAACACACGCGTGTGCATCTTTGGAAACCACGCCGTAGCATGCATACGCACACACACACAGACAAACCACACCCACAAACCACCCTCACCCCCCACCCACATGCACCTACTCACCATTGAGTTCCATAGGGTTGTCCAGCTCATACATCTGTCCTGAACGCTCAAATGTAATACTCAGTGTTAGGTTCTCAGGAGAGGAACTCATTCTGCTCCGAAACTGGAAAGGAGACACGAAGAGAAGTTGGTCAATGAGTGCATGTAGTCTTGCATAGCCAGACCGCTATTTTGCTCAGACTAGGGCACACATAAGTACATATTATGTATTGTGTGATGGTGCTGTTGGCAATATATACGTAGGTGTTTCACTGTCACCATTGTCACTATCATGTCACTGACATGTCCCTGGTATGATATATGTCACTCTCAGCAAGACCTCTATCTAATGTCACTGTCACATGTCACTGTCACATACTGTCACATGTATTGCACCTCTCGTGGCTGACAACGAATGACAATCTTGTCAAGCCCACCGGCAGTAGATGAACTCATCACTGTCCCCAGTGTGCTCATCTGGTCTCCATAGGTACATGTGTATGGGGCACCAATAGAGGACTGAGGGGGGAGTGAAGGGAGGGGAGGGGAGGGGAGGGAGGGGAGGGGAGGGGAGGGAGGGGAGGGGAGGGGAGGGGAGGGAGGGAGGGGGAGGGGAGGGGAGGGGAGGGAGGGGAGTGAGGTGAGGGGAGCCATGGGAGTGCCTGAGTCAAGAGGCTCTGGGGTTAGACAATTCTCAGGCAATCACACAATGGCAGAAAAATGCAACGATGCAGACGATGTGTGATCACAAGGGGGTTTCAACTTTAAATTTCTTAGTCAGCTGAGGTTGAATGGCCTCACAACTTCACTGTTCACGACTGCTTTACAAGCGTTTATACATCACGCACTCCACAACAAAGCAGTGGAGATGTGCTGCACTTCATTGTTGAAGAGCTCAAAGGCAGAGCTCTCTGCTCACTGAAGCTACATAACAACTAGTCAGTGTGGCACTGCTGTTAAAAGGGAACAGCTGACCAATGCAAAACAATGACTTACGGGAATGGAGTTGTCAGCAAAGGTGACATGGACGTCAATGGTGGTCGTCATGTTGGTGTGAGCCGGAAAACTGTAAGCCTCAGCTCCAGGAGTGGGCACTATTTGGGGACAGCGACCACTCATATCACTCTGCAGTGAGAAGTGACACAGAGACAGACAGACTTAAGATGGAGGGAAGAAAGGCCCTCTCCTTTGTCCCATACAGCTTCACCCTCAGTCCATCCTCTTAGGTGCAACTACTCCTGGCAACCTACCTTCTCTTCTATTCCCCCTCCCACTGCCCTCCCCTCATCCCCTCCCCAGCCCCTCCCCTTAGCCCCTCCCCCAGCTCCCCTCCACCCACTCACCATGTAGATTATGTTGTTGTTGTTTGGGGTGCCGCTGTTGGAACCTCTCGGCTTGCACTCCAAGTCATGAGAGCACCACTCACAAGTTTCCTGCTGAACACAGTCACCACACCTGTGTCACATGACACACATGTGATGATCACATGACACATGTGTGATGGTCATGTGACTATCATGCTGCATTGGGCTACTTATGTAAGTGATGCACTTACTGGACAAAAGAGCGACAATCAAAGTACGTCAGCATCTCTGTTACAGTCAGGAGGACAGCGCTCCCTCCAAACTGTCCATACAACTGCAACTCAGGTATAGCAGCCCCTGCAGATGGTGAATAACTAGCACTGGTGCTATAGCCCGATCACTCAATGTCCCTTCCCACCCCCTACACTACTCTCTCCCACCTCACCTTCCTTATCTATTCCTTCATCACTTCCATATTTCCTCTCAAACTGACTTACCCATCCCTTTTTAAATTTCTCTCCTTTCCCTTCCCCTCCACTCTCCCTCCCCTCCCACCAGTACCTCACTCCCCCTCCCCTCCCGCCAGGACCTCACTCCCCCTCCCCTCCCGCCAGCACCTCACTCCCCCTCCCCTCACCCCTGCTGGCTTGGACGATGGGTCGGAGTTGGTCTTCAGGAGGTGATGCACATGTGAACATTCCACCGCCATTGTTGGTAGCAGTAATGGTGAACGTGTTCGCAGGGAATGCAAAGCGGCATTCGTAACTGCTGCCAGTGCCTGGAACAAACATGGTTGTCAAGGTGATCTGGGATAGAAAGACACAGTAGAGCCATTAATTGGTTGACTTTAACTTAGGTATATTCCATAACAGATGTACACATATACTGTACATATAAAAGGGACACCTTAATACTGCAAAGTACAACTTACAGTCACATTGTTTACAATATAAGCCTCCATTGGTGACACACTGACAATCGCAGGGCAGCTGGCAGCGTTGTTGTGGCCAGTGAATGTGTTGGCCAGGTTGCAGCCATTTTGTGGCATGCACTGTCCCTCTGTGGAGCACCACCCACACAGCGGATTGGTCGACTGCACACACACTGAGCAGCTGGAGTGGACACCACAGTTGTCCAGTGATAAGCGGTAGATCTGATGGGTACACAGAGAAAGGATGGGAGGGAGTAAGTGTGGGGAGGGAGTGGAGGGGAGTGCAGTGGAAGGGGGAGGGAGTGGAGGGGAGGGGAGTGGTAGGGGGAGGGAGAGGAGGGGAGTGGAAGGGGGAGGGAGAGAGGGGAGTGCGGTGGTAGAGGAGGGAGAGGAGTGGAGGAGGGGAGTGCAGTGGAAGGGGAGAAAGTGGAGGGGAGTGCAGTGGTAACCCCGCCCAGGAGCGTTGTGCAACAGCGGAAGCGGGGAAAGGGGCTGGTTACATGAGACTAAGTCGCATTCCGGTCCAACAGAGTATGAAGACATGCGTACACACAAACTAGAAGGTGGAGGTGAGAGGGGAGGAAGGGAGGTGAGAGAGGAGGGAGGGAGGTGAGAGGGGAGGGAGGGAGGTTAGAGGAGAGGGAAGGAAGTGAGTACAGTTGTAAGGGTAGCTAAAGTCCATGCCTACTGCCAGGTAAAGGTTTCATATAACCACATTCATGACTGCTTCCAATGCCAGCCATACCACTTGCAATCAATATTGTGTGAAGTGACTGAACACACAGACACACAGTGAGTCAACACAGAGATGAGATCCATATGCATCTATGGGTGCGTACATACAGACTGACAGACGGACAGACAGTGATAGCCAGTCACTTAGTACTCCACCTTACTTTAGACAATCCATCAATTTACCACACACCATTGTCAGCGAGTACCTTGTCAATGTACTTACACATGTCTTGTACAAATTGTATACATAACCCACCTAACTACAATATAATCATACTGTTATCATGTAGCAGCCCACTGCATGGTGTGAACAGCACCTCAATTGTAT
>OZ025874.1:1128511-1131011 GCA_964019415.1 Ianthella basta | reverse complement strand
GTGCGCCAAGAGTCACGCTCTTGAGCTTGCTTCCTCCAAGACTCAGACAGGTTGCACTCCTTGAGGTCACTGGTTACCATGTCATTCCACCGGCGTTTCTGTCCGCCAGCGGTACGCTTGCCACCAACAGGAGCAGACACAAGAAGCTGTTTGGGTAGACGGTCATTGGACATCCTTGACAGGTGTCCAAGAAAACGAAGACGGCGTTGAACGAGGATTGATGAAATCCTTTGCTGCTTGGCCATCTTGCGTATGGTGGTGTGACGCTTCTGCTCCCTGACTGAGATCCCCAAAATGATTCGCAGACAACGGATCATGAAGGACTCAAGGCGACGAACATGTGACTCAAGGAGGACTGTACTCTCGAGACCATACAGCAAGGTTGGAAGGATCACGCTGTTCAGAATGCGAACCTTGGTGTTGGTCTTGATCTTACGTTGATACCACAAGATCCGTGAGAGTGACTGGAAAGCAAATGAGGCCTTGCAAATTCTGGAGTTGATCTCCACATCCATCCCACAATCATTCTGGACATAGCTGCCCAAGTACGGAAAGTGGGAGACCACATCAATAGGTTCATCTCCTGGCAAGAGGTGGATGGGTAAAGGACTCTGGATCTGTGGTTGCTCAGGTGGTAGAACTGCTAGAGACTTGGTCTTCTTGCAGCTGATGGTGAGGCCTAGCTTTTGGCAGCAATTGGATAGGGATTCTAGCATGATGGTGAGGTCAGACCAGCTGTCAGCGAGGAGAGCCATGTCATCAGCATACTCTAGATCAGACACCAGAGACTCAAACTTCAACATCTTCCTGTTCCCAACAAGATCAGCATCGTGTAGGTAGGCTACTTTGATGCCTTTCCCCTGTGATCTGAGCTCGTCCAAAGCCATATGAATGGCAATGTCAAAGTAAAAGTTGAACAAGGTAGGTGCAAGAACACACCCTTGTCGAACACCACTGGTAACAGAGAACTTGTCTGATGTCTTCCCATAGGCCCTTACAGCAGCATTGGAATCTTCATGTAGGGCCTGGATGATGGACAGCAACTTGGGAGGCAGGCGATAGGAATGTTGAAGGATGCGCCAAAGAGACTCACGGTTGACAGAGTCGTATGCTTTCCTCAAATCTATGAAGCAAGCATACAACGGGTGGTGGTATTCACGTGCTTTTTCCATCAACATTCGGAGAGAGAAAAGTTGGTCAGCACAGCCTCTGCCACGACGAAAACCACACTGGCTTTCACGGAGAAGTTCTTCAGCTCTGGGCTTGATCCGGTTTAGGATAGCCTTGGCGAACACCTTACCGGGTATGCTCAAAAGAGCAATACCACGGTAATTGTCACAGATGGTACGGCTTCCTTTCTTGTGCAAGGGTACAAGGAGTTGACTTTGCCAATCCATGGGAACAGACTCAGTCACCCAGATAGCATCAAAAATAGATTTCAGCCAGTAAATGGTCGCATCTTCACCCAAGCTGAGCATCTCCAAGGAGATTCCGTCCAGGCCAGGTGCCTTTCCAGAACTCAACTCAGAGATGGCTGTTATGATTTCTTCTTCAGAGAGGGGTGCAGACAAATCAGTGTCTGACAGAGAAGAAGACGTGTTGGACAAGGATGAGACAACAGGAAGATCATCAATGGGAACGACAGCAGTGTTAACCTGGCAATTCACCACTTCTGCAAAATGCTCCACCCAACGGTTCAACTTATCCCTATCAGTCTGCAAAATGGTACCATCTTCAGCAACCAGGGTGGATGAAGCTGGTTTAGAGAACTTCTTCTGCAAAAGACGTAAATCTTTAATCAGAGAGCCTCCTCGACCTTGCTGTTCGGCTATTTGAGCCCGGCGTTCAGCTTCTGCAGCACGTGCACTCCACCAAGAGTTCCTAGCTTTCTCAGCTGCAACTCTGGTGAGCTTTTTGAGACGGTTGTACTCTGACAGACAAGTATTGTCTTGCAGTGGTGCATTCTTCAAACTAATCCAGGCTTTTTGTTTCTTCTTAGACAAGTTGCGCACTTCATCAGTGACCCAATCAGGATCACTTGATTTAGGAGCAGGAGGTAGGGATTCACAGGCCTTGTAGATGGAGGATTTGAAGATGTCCCATAGAGAGTTCATGGAGGAGGACTGGTCAGTCTGATCGAAGGCTTCAGATAAGGTGGATCGGTAACTAGCTTTGCAAGACAAGGGGACGTTGGTGGTTTGGTAGCGTGGGTTACTTGTTTGTCTTCGCTTAACCTTGATCTTGAAACGCAAGGAAGACACAACAAGTTCATGGTCAGACTCATGAAGAGTTGACCGGTACACACGAGTGTCCATGACACTGGTACGAAAGCGCTTGTTGACAAGAACATAGTCAATCATGTGACCAGGTCTAGACCGGTCACCATTTCTAAACCAGGTGACTTGATGGAGAGGCTTATGCTGAAACCATGTGTTGGAAACTACGAGTTGATTGCTAGCACAAAAGTCCAGCAATCGTTCACCATTTTCATTACACTCTC
>OZ025874.1:1083511-1123511 GCA_964019415.1 Ianthella basta | reverse complement strand
TACTATATGGTTATTTAATGGGGCACATACTGTCACTGTGTGTGTGTGTGTACAGATGACACCCCTATAATTCCAGCACACCTGATGATGGCCTGGAATTGGCCGAAACATACCTATGGTGTGTCGTGTGCATTGAAGTAGCAGTGGTTATTTGCAGTAGCAGTGCCTATATGATTGTTTGTGCCATGGTACAGCCTGCACTTGAAAGGGGAATAATACACACAGTTGTTGCTTTGCTATAATTATAAGAATTATTTGATGTCATAATCCCAAACATGCACTTTCCACTTCAAAACCAGCTGTAATATTTGAATGCCATGCATTTGACCTTATAGTAGCTTCCCTTTTAATTCCTCTTTTTCTTTTATATTATAGTCACTGCAATAATTATTGTCTGCACTATTGTAATTAGTGTGCATTTATATTGCATGTGTGTGTAATTGTTATCATCTCATTAAGTTCAAATTTTGCATGAAAATCTAGCTAAAGAGTATATTACACATAAAGCTATGTACGTGTGGTATCTGCCATATTAAGGGATATTATAATTGCATGTGATCATGACTTATAACGTGTATTGCCAAACATAATGCATTGGCGTTGTGTTTGCAAGTGTGTGTGCGCGTGTTTGTGCATGTGCGTGTGTGTTCACATATGCATGCATGGGTGTGGATATATGAGAGTGCATGCAAGAGTGACACATGCAAGTGCACGTAGTATGTCAGCTGCAGGACCGGAGGGCAAAGGGCTATGCTACCTGGAAAGCTGCTGTAGAACGGGGCTAGGCAGGCCATCATTTTAATGATTGATAAAGAAGGTAGGGTTCCATCGTACTTCTGTAGCCAGCATTCTAAATTCTATCAACATTAGCATAATGAGAAAGAAGATGCATGGAATCAGCTGCTGGTCCTCAAATGGAAAACTATCCACGGCACCCACACACAGATGCATATGCACAATGCTGTGCATGTTGAGACAGACACCCTCACATCCAGTACCACCCATGCACTTCACAATTTCACCTAACTCTAGCTCCAATCTGTTGCATTGTTCTATCCATATGTCTTCCAAATACCAGGTACCTTCAAAGAGGACCACAAGATATAAGGCCCTGGTGTCACAGAGTGCATGGGGCATCCCCACTACAGTTTGTCCCCCAGTACAGTATTCACTAGTGAATACTGTCCCATGGCCCTTACTCTGTGCAACAGTCACATGCAACTGGACGACTGACACCACTTCATCACTTTGATTGATCAGGCATATGCATTCCAAATAGTGTCTAAACATGAGGTAACTGCTTGTGGGGTCCAATACCAACATTATAATTTTAAGGCAAAGCAAAGTTACTGATTCCCATTCTCTCTCCAATTTGCTGCAGGTTATGCTCATATGTCAACAAATATGTAGCTGTAGAGGGTTCAGTTTCAGCCTTTGTCTCATCAGATACAGAAGGAATCTCAACTAAACCGTGCACAGACATCGAATTGATATCAGGCGTATGTGCATTAGTCTAACAACTAGCTAAGCCTGCTTCGTACATTCTCTTGACAGCAAGAAAATGGCTATCACTGGCGACACTTAATCGCCCAATAGCGCACTTCTGCCAGTTTTCCAGCCATTGTCCTGTGTATCGAAGGAAAGTCAAGGTAGTGCACGTCGTTGTCCTGTATAGCTTGTTCTACTGCCCGGTTCGTACTTCGCGTTTCGAACAACTTTATTACAACTGTACCCCGCCATACTATAGCATAGGATTATAGTATGGCGACGTACAGTGCTAGTAAAGTCGTTCGAAACTTGAAGTACGAGCCGGGCAGTAGAACAAGCTATACAGGACAATGTTCTGCACTACTTTAACTTACCTTCGATACCCAGTGCACCGGCTGGAAAACTGGGAGAAGTGTGCTATTGGGCGATTATTTGCCATAAGTTAAAGCCATTATCTTGCTGCCTAGACAACACAAAGCAGGCTTATTGGACTATAGCACACTCGCCTGTTATCTGTTCTATGTATGTTCCAAGTTAATTGCCCCTTGTTCAAGTGTAGGAAGAGAAAAAGGCTAAAACATCTTGAAAGTCCATTTACTCGAGAGTCACCAATTCCTCGTTCTGGTTTCCAAACCAAACTAAGTTGCCGCCATTTGTATTATGCGAAACAGCCGTGAACCGCAAACCACAGGTATTGTGTAGACTAGCCATGTGATCATAGAGAATACGGAAGTATCCGGAGAGTAACAGCCCCAAAGCACGTTTTGGTACTGCAACGTCGAGCTGTATTACAGCATCATCCCGTCGGCGTTGGAAGATGGACTCCACTCTGCCCGACTCCTATTCCTTTCCCAAGGAGGAGGAGAAGATACTTGAGCTCTGGAAGGAGCTGGACGCCTTCAAGACGAGCCTGAAGCAGAGCAAAGACCGACCAAAGTATGTGACCTGGCGAGTGTATGTGGAATGATATGTAATAGTATGAGTGACTGTCATCTGTCCATAGTGAAGGTGGAATGATCAGAATGTACTAGAGTGTGGTTATTTGTGTGGGGAGTACCTTCAGTGTAGTGTGGACCAATAGCCTCAGAGTAACCAGACCTATGGGATGCATTGTCTGTGCTGTTCAAACTATGGATGATACCCCAATTGACTGTGTGCCTCTTTGAACTGTGTGTATGGTTGGGTAATAGTCAGTACGTTGTGTTTGGTGCAAGGAAGAAAAACGCATTTCATCATAAACAGCTCTTATTATTGAACGCTGCTATCATAATACATACTTCTGTCATATTGATGAAAATTTCATATGTTGGCAATTAACAAGATGATGCTGGGACAATCCTGGCGGATTTAGGAGCATTCAGAAACACAGTCTGTTGAAGAGGGATCTTCTCTTCATCTTAGATGTTTTATCCCTGAGGGTCTTGATCAGCAAGTAGAAATGCTTTGAAGGATGCACTCCTTATATAGGGACAGATTTAAAGAGCAGAGTCACAGTGAACAGACTGCTATTGTACTGTCCCTAGCATGTGCTGATTCTAGGATTCTAAAGCATCTTAGCTCTATGTGGTGTGCCCGTTTTGTTGTATAAGCACATGCTTTTTTGTCCACGTTCCCAACTCTGTTCTTTTTTCTCCTGTGGAACTATCCCCTGTAGCGATTCTTGTGTTCTAGTGCTGCATCGAACCTTTTGTGTCCTAGCACCATTTGGTGCGGTGCACTCTAATAATAATGATTGATTGATTGATTGATTGATATAGGATTTGGGCATCCTGACGTGGAAAACCCGTATTTGAAATTTACAAGTTATAATTTTATTTTCGCAGAGGAAGACATTGAATGACTCTGAGTGCACCCATGTTGTCAACACGTGGAGGACTCAGATGTCATTGAATGACTGGCCAATTATTGCTACGATTGTGGATCATTGCTGAAGGCTAAGACATGTCGCCATTGAATCTAGCTATGTACACTGTTGTGACGTGGACATTACTGTTCTTCTGCCCTTGGGAGTTTGTCTATTTGTTCCTGTAAAGTGGCAGTATAGATTAAAGGCACCCTCTGAGGTAACATTTGAATAGGTCTTTAAATGAGGAGACTTGATCTTGCCTGTTTATAACAGGTCTACCTACTATACAGATTAAAAATAGCTAACCATAAAATCGCATACAGCTCGCAGATACTGTGCACGCACGGAATTCACTCGTACGAGTAAGAAATATATTTGTACGAGTGAGAAATGTACTCGGAAGTTAACACATTTTAAGCATTAATTTTATATTCATTCGAACGTGCAAAATGGTCTTTGTGCCTGACCTGTGAAATCGTGTCCAAAGAGAAGTTGTTGTCTTGTATACCGAACAAAATGGTAGTGAAGTGGTAGGAATTGAAGGACACAATCACGCTGGGAAGACATAGTCTTGAACCCAGACCCATTCGCCATTTATAATTGGGAGGGGCGGAAAAGGGTCTGGCAACACACCGCACCGTTTTCTGTGCCACTGTCTGGTGAATTGAGGGCCAATCAGATTGCAGAACGCTATGTATATACGCGTTAGTCACGCGGAGGAGGTTTGCTCGTTACCGTTTTCTCTTTAGCAGCTGTTTGAAGTGCTCAAATCCAGCAATGGTAGAACTTCTACAGGCCCAACAGTTCTCCGGATCCATCACGAACGATGACACAATATTACCCCTCCGCTGGTGACGAAGAGCTGTTAATCCGTCGCATTATGGATACATGTTTCTAGTTGTCGCATATGGGGGGTCTTGTTACATGAGGAAGCCATACATTAAAGCAAGCTGCAGTGTGCTAAGTAATAGTTAAATGCTGACCAAGAGGTGTCTCTGAGATTTTGAGCACGAGGCACGAGGGCACGAAGCGCCCGAGTGCCGAGTGGTCTAAATCTTCAGAGACACCGATTGGTCAGCATTTAAGTGTTATAGATCCCAACGATTGGGCAAGGAGCGGCAGCGAATCAGTTTAACTACTCGTACGTGCGTCATCACGCGTCTTCCGGAAGTAGTTAGCAATTTCTGACAATGGCCGAGAAAACGTCGTTTGGTTATTGGGTTTGTCATCTCGCAGCAGACGTTCCTAAAGGTCGGCAGTGGATGCGGCGCGTAAGCTAAACGTAAGCTTACTCACTGTCAGCCTCGTCAGCCACAGCGTTTCCCAGAGCGGTGTCCTAAGCCTGTTCCCAGCTCGTAACCAGCTCCTTTCTCGGCTCTGGTTCGTAGGCCGCTGCATGCCGGATTGTTGCGTTACCCTGTTTGTAGACGAACAAGTAAGCCGAGCGAACTGTGCATCGTATGTTGTGGAGTTAGCTACTATTGTTATCGCAGCTGCAGTTTCTCTGCTATAGACCACGGGCCCAAGCCACGCCCATGCTCTAAATCGCTATTTAGAGCATAGGCGCGAACGCCGCGCGTGCCACGCCCATGCTCTAAATCGGCATTTAGAGCATAGCGCGAACGCCGCGCGTGCCACGCCCATGCTTTAAATTGCTATTTAGAGCATAGGCGCGAACGCCGCGCGTCGAATTAGAACACGGCTAGACGAAATAGACCACGGCGCGAAACAACACCCGGAGTGTCTACGACATTTAGAAACATCGTTTAGACGCACGTTACCATGGCAACGGGATCTATTTTTGTATAACACCACTGTTTACACTTTCACACTCCATAACACACTGCGTCGAATGGGGCTCTTATTTGCTAACCCAATCACTTTCTAGCCTTAAACAAACGTTTTGTTTACTGCTTTATCAAAATGCCTTTGATATTCATCACCTTGTGAACTTTCTCATGAACATTGGCTCTGGAAAGATGAGTCATCAACATAAATTTATGCCTAGCACACGTGTATTTTTGTGGCAGTGACATGTAATTGTGCATGCAATGTCTTTAGTGATAGAGAAACCAAGATTCCCTTTCACGAGTTCACTTGTTGGATCAAATTGAAGGTAGATCTCGCCACTCCCAAGTTCTCCAGTCGTTTAAATCCTAGTACACTCTCTAAAAAGAAAGTTCTCCCTTCATACGCTGCTTGTAGGACTTCTAATTATTTGCCCTAGTGCCGACTCAAGCTACGCCGACGCTTTATTCAGTACAAAAGGCCGCTGACAGGCTTTTTTGTGCGACGCTTCTCGCTTTTCGCCTTGTGCTCCGAAAAGAGCGTGTTCTCTGGTTTCTATATTAACTTCAGTCAGGTTCGTTCAGTAAATTCATTTGACAGCGAACAAATTCAAGCGCTAATCGCTGCTGTTTGAATCGTAACAAGTCAGTTATAACATGGCTGTTCGGGCGCTTAGCTGATTTATTGCACTCGGGCGCTTCGCGCCCTTGTGTGATAAATCAGCCAGCGCCCTCGCGGCCATGTTATAACTAGTACTTGTTGATTACTCTGCCTCCTTGACACAGAAAACAATGTGGTGTGTTGCCAGACCATTTTCCGCCCCTCCCAAGTATAAAATCGCAGAATGGGCCTGGGTTCGAGACTAGGGAAGACAAACCACGTGAACGTGAAGCAGGTTATTGGACAGCTCGCGGAGATTGTGGTCGGAGCAGAAGTTGTTGCGAAGTTTAGTGCCAGTGATACCTCGGCGCAGTGGCTGTTTAGTTACACTGGATCCCTCCTACGAGTCAACAAAGTGGATGACGGCAGAGCAGGTTAGCTCACATCCCTGTACAACCCCCGTTACGCAAATTGCACAATGTAATGTTTAATATAGCTGAAATGTCTTCAATACGATTCCTCACTCTCCTCCTCCGCTCTTGCCTTCTCAAGAGAAAGACACCTTGTGGCCGGTTCCTGATTTCTGCTTCTTCTCTCTGCAGGGAGAATCCTGGCGATGCGTGAGATACCTTGCGTCCACAAACTAACACTTCACTGCCATGAATAACCGGATAAAGGGTGAACATATCTTCTTTCTTCTGTTAAAAGGCCCGTCACTCTCTAAGATCACTCCCGATGTATGATTTTTGCTCAAGAGCAGTCGTTCGTTAACGCCTATGGTTAACACGTCGGCCATTTTTACTCGTATGAGTGAGATTTTCATTCGCATGAGAGGGATTTCACTCGCACGAGTCACGGCTGTTTTGCAATGGCAGGTTAGTTTAAATGGCTGCAGATTTGGAATTGGGATTCGGTCTAGAGCTGCACTGTGGGAAAATTGGTTTTTAGTCTTTTTCTCTGTGAAAGAGGATGCAATCCATAGGAAACTCCGTATCAAGGTGAGCAGAACAGTGGATAATGTGCTGTAAAGGATAAAAGCGTTGTTTACGCTGCTATGTTAGTGATATTTCGGCAAACATTTGCTCGTATTAAACAGCTCGTTGTGCTTTTCTCCGGGTTTTCCTGCCAACATGCTATGTATGTCGTGATAACCCAACCACTCTACAACATAGCAAAGGAAAGCTTCTTCTTGAGCTATTTTCTTACTTCAAGTTTTGAACAAAAATAGAATAGTCACATAGCACAGCATGTGTATAGGGTAGCTAGGAGACTACAAGTGCACTTCTCCACGACCCCAGCTAGTGTGACTAAGTCTCAGTGAATTGAGAATGTCTCTGTATTGCAGTTTCTGCTTTTCCTTTGCTATGTGCAGTTTTTGAATGTGTTACTGTTTCATGCATGGTATAGCTATTAGCTAGCTAGCTTTTTGATCTGAAAGGACATGAACAGTTCATGACTGTTATCCCAGCCTGGAAACTGCAGTTGCATGACTACTGACTAGGAACTCTCAAAGAGACATATGCTGTGTGTTAGCACTATATAATTCAGCTTTTGTATTTATACGTAGTTACATAGAAGTATATAGGTATGAACTAGCAGTGCACTGAATTATATTATCATGCATCCATGCCTACAAAGACCCATACAGCAATAGTAGCTATGTACCATTGAATCAATTGATTAAAACATAGTATATCAAATAGTGATCCCTTCCAATTGCAGCATAATGATTGCATGCATGTGGCAGTGTGGACACATTTTTTACTGTTCTACACTGTTAAAAATATGGTGTGACTGTCACACCACTCAGTGCTCACGCCAAGGGTGTGATCAGTCGCACCATTACTTTAGTGTGACATTCACACTGACAACAGTATCCACACTGTTGTTCACATCATTTCTGATTGATTAAGAGACTTTGAAGTAATTTACACGCAAAGATGAGAGTTTACTTGGAATCCTATGAGCTATCTAAGTACATACATAGCGACCCAGGATACAGCTTAGCCTGATGGTGTGTTGTGTACAGTGGGAGGACCTCGTCAAACTAAGCGTGCAATTTAACGTACCATTAGGTACTTTGTGTCACCCACAAACAATCCCACCTGGTAGTATGCTGTGTACTATATCTGTAGTGAAATGTACCATGAAGTGCTTAGTTTCTTATAAACTGTTCCTGTAAATGGTGTGTTGTGTACTGCATGGTTGGAGTGAACGTCACACTGCAAATATGTGTGCTCACAGTGGCAACCGATTCACACCAATTATGGGTGTAATCATCACTCCCTATTTTTAACAGAGTACCGAGAAACTTTCCCATGCACATGCCAGCGTTACACCAAAGTTGCACATTCTCGAGGATCATGTTGTACCATGGATGAGGTGGCACTGGGCATTGGGGCTCCATGGTGAGCAAGGGGCAGAGTCAGTACAGAATATTATCAACACTTTAGAGGGAACATACTGTGCAATGCGTAATCCACTGGAATGCATGAAGTGTATGTTTAAAGAATACACTGCAATGCAGAGACATTCTCAATTATAGAATAGAGATTCATTACCACGTCTGGACATTGATAAAGGGGGGATTTCTTGAGCGTTAAACACGTGGTACACTTTTTTACCAAAAGGCAAAACGTTTATCAATTCACTGAGACTTCGTCACACTAGCTGGGGTCGTGGGGAAGTGCACTTGTAGTCTCCTAGCTACCCTATACACATGCTGTGCTATGTGACTATTTTATTTTCACTCAAAACATGAAGTAAGAAAATGGCTCAAGAACAAGCTCTCCTTTGCTGTGTTGTAGAGTGGTGGGGTTATCACGACATGCATAGCAGGTCGGCAGGAAAACCTGGAGAAACGCACAGCGAGACGTTTAATACGAGCAAATGTTTGCCGAAATATCGCTAACATAACAGCATAAACAACGCTTTTATCCTTTACAGCACATTGTCCACTCTTGATACGGAGTTTCCTATGGATTGTCTTGGCTTTCACAGAGAAAAAGGCTAAAATATATTCGCTCTACGATACAAGGTGAAAACTCGCATACTATTGACAGGTTTCCAAACCAAAACTAAGCTGCCGCCATTTGCACATATGAAACAGCCATGGAGTACTATTTTACGCTAGATTCGCATGCGTGTTGTCTGGCTAAATATTTTTAATTGCTACTGTAGCTGCTTTCTTCAAGGAAATGTAATTAATATTTTGTGACTATGTGCTAGTTGTCAAAATATTAAGTAAACATTGCATATTTCGCTATGTTATGTAGTAGCAGAGAGACCAGAAATTGTAGTTACAACATTGCTGGATGGATGTGTACAACATGGATAGTACAGAAGTGTGTTGTAAAGGACGACTTTGTCTTCTTGCGTCTTCCTCCATTGTGCTTCCTCCACGCCATTCCCCTAACCACCTGCACAGTAGCGATGTGTCTTATACAAGAGATGTGACACATTTCAAGAAAGGAGAAATAATCAATAATTCCAACCCGGCACATATGCGCACTGCCTGCAATATAAGATGTTATAACATTTTACTATAATATAAGTTGACTTATAATAAGTTGACTGTTGTTGTGATGATACAGATCTCATTACTGACCTCATCACTCTTGTGATCTCTGAATGCACCAAAGTACTCCAGTATCTGTACATCAGGCTCAAACATGTACGACCTGTGAGGGCATGCACACACAGACACACACATGCACACACACACATGTACACACATACACACACAGTGAAACAGGAGAGAGATAACCCCAACATGACAAATGTAGCAGGTTACTTAAGTAGTGGCACTCACTTGGTTTGAGCAAGCCGAATTTTGTCAACTTATTTGTCAACTTGGAGTTGTGGTGAATATGTGTACTAGTCAGCGTACCATCCCTCAACACACACATGGATGTGTTCGGCACACTACACTCCTGTCACTGCCCATTACATGCATGGTACAGTACAGGACACTCATACATTCAACGAAGATCTCTCAATTTGTGTACTCAGTGCAATCACAGCACTTTATATCCACATTGTCTTGTTAATGATACTGGACGTTTGGCTGTGTATGCCTTCGTCGGCTCCTGTGACAATCTATGTGTGGCAACGACATGGCCTCTACTGGGGGCATTGTAGGAGGGGACACACTGTTTGTTGCAGTGTGTGTGTTGAGAGATGAGGGGATTCCCCACTGCCTCCCCTGCAGGTACACATTCTATGATGGCCCACCATTTGCCACAGGCTTACCTCACTACGGACACATCCTGGCAGGGACCATCAAGGTGAGGGTTTGGGGTGAGGGTGTGTGGGGTGAGGGTGAGTGTGAGGGCGTGTGAGTATGAGGGTGTGTGGAGTGAGGGTGTGTAGATGTGAGAATGTGTGGGTGAAGATGAGAGTGAGGTTGTGATGGTGATAGAGGCGGGATAGTGTGCCTGCATGAATGTGTGACTCAGTCTGTGAATGGTGTAGATAGAGCAAGGAGAGGCGGGAGGAGGGATCACTTGTGCAGTGATGTGCACATTGTACTGTGGTGACCATCACTCATGCATCCTGCCCCTTCTGCAGGACATTGTCACTCGCTATGCCCACCAAACTGGGTACCACGTAGAGAGAACCTTTGGCTGGGACTGCCATGGCCTCCCAGTGGAGTATGAGATTGACAAGACACTTGGCATCAAGGTGAGATTACCTTAGAGGTACCAGTGTTCAACTCCTTGCCTGAACGGAGTGCTTTGTGATGTGTGTGTTGATGTTGCCCTCATGTCATTGTACCACTTTTTTCTTATCACTGTATTCTTTGTCCTCCCTCCTCCTCCCCCTCCCCCCTCCCTCCCTCCCTTCCCCCTCCCTCCCTCCCTCCCTCCTCCTCCCCCTCCCCCTCCCTCCCTCCCTCCTCCTCCCTTCCCCCTCCCTCCCTCCTCTCCCTCCCTCTCCCTCCTCCCCCTCCCCCTCCCTCCCCCCAGGGACCGGAGGATGTAGAAGCAATGGGGATTGCCAAGTACAATGCAGAGTGCCGTAGTATTGTCACGCGATACTCCAAAGAGTGGCAGGTTTGTGGACATGTTTGCTTCATGTTCCTCTAGCCCACATGGTACATGTTTCCCTTGTACTCTGCATGTTCGGGTGGCCTCAGCAGTCTGTGCACCTGGTGTGTGTGGTGTACCGTGTGGAGTTAGTGTACTGTAGTACATGTAACCATGGCGATGTCACTTGTAGGTAGACTCAATGTGGTTCGTGTACGTGTTGATTAGAATGAAATGTTTGACAGCTTTTGATAGTGACTGTGTTGACTTTGTTCTAAGTCTTGTTTCTTTGTTTGTTTGTTAGTTCATTATGTCCAGACTTGGTCGGTGGATTGACTTTGAGAAAGACTACAAGACCCTCTACCCTTGGTTCATGGAGACCATCTGGTGTGTGGGGGAGGGGGGGGATTGGGGGAGGGGAGGAATGGCTTAAAGCGTGTTCAGCCATTTGTGATGAATGTCATTACCGATGTTTAGGGGTGTGGTACTGTGTTAGTGAGGTGTTTAGCACAAATAGACTATTCTACTGCAATGTTGTGTTTTCTTGCACCAGGATCAGGGTGACAAGGTTACCATAGCAACTTCAATCAGAGCCGGTACTCCATTCTTCCAGTTTGAGGACATCCCACTGGAGGGAGGGAGGAAGGCTACAGTGCTGAGGGAGAACCCGGCTGGGAGGAAGCTGCCCATTGGAGACTCTCAACAGGTGCATACTTCTCATTGGGCTACACTGAGGGCGATGAACAGCATTGCAGGCAGTGAAGTGCAGAGTGGGCAGTACAAGCTAATGATATGTTGACTAGTGTCAATGGATTAGCTCAATGTATAATGTTGGCCCTGACGCAACTTCAGTTTGGGATGACCGTCATGGAGCAGTACTGGATTACAGTGTGTTGGATATTGGAAGTATTAGGTGTTAGCCTACAGGAGCCATCTTGATGTTGCATACAGTATTCCTGTGTTCTTGCTGCAGACAACTCTATAATCAGGACTCTTTCTTGTTCCAATTAAAGAGCGGGGAAGGGTGTCCACATTATTGGGGTTCCACTGTAGTTACGTTCTCATCCTACTGGCTTCATATTCTCGGTGTGGCATGTGATTATGTTCATTTAATGATTCATTTTGTAAACATTGCTGCCTTTGCAATGTTGGCATTCCAATTCTTGGCAGAAATTTAGTTGTCCTTCACAGATGGAGGAGATTAGCGAAAGTGTCATTTGTGGCTAGGCCAGAGTAGCTGTCCGTTGCACCTGAGTGTTAAGATCCGCATATTGGCTAGTGAGGAAACTGCATTTCAATCTGATCGATTCTTCAGTGGAAACTATACAACACACGACCAGCTAAGCATGCAACCATTTTTTTCACAGGAACCTACTGAATTTGGCTAATCTGCCGTACAATATTGATGTAGACAAGATGAGAAGCTGTCTATTGTGTTTGTGGGGACTACTACAGTATTGCTTACTTGAGTACTAGTAGTTGGTGATCCTGCAGCTGGTGTTTGTAAAGATCTGTTGTTTCTTGTATCTACTGAGTTGTGTATCACACAGGTTGTTTTTGTTTTGTTTAGAGCACAATTGTTTGGTTCACGCCTTTATAGTATACAGTTGGGATATAAGACTATTAATTTCTGTTTCTTGTGTGCAGTTTGCAGCAAAGTTCCTGTCAAGTTGAAGCCGACCAATTGGATTCACAGATTATGCAACTCTTCGTATTAATTTATTTTACCATTGTCACTGAATTTGTAATACTGTTTACGTGAAATGCTGTTATCTCTTTATTTGACATGTTATCTCAAATAACATGTGTGTAGTAGAAGTCATGTGATGTAGTGCAAGGTGATTGCCTGTCATTATGAACAGCCTGTATATGTTTCTGGTAGCAGCTATAGCCCTTGTGATGTGCATGTATATATCCAGTGCACGTTAATAGTGTACACATTGTAGCCTTTTCAGCTATATTGCCCATACGTGTGCATAGATACATGTACATTACATGTATCTTCAAATTCCTGAAGGGGAATACTTTGGTGGTTAACTGTGTCCCCTGTCATTGTAGCTGGGGGAGTGTCCAGGAAGGAGTGTCCTGTTTGCTGTCAATGAATGACCCAGCAGCTGGCGTGTCACAGAGGGAGCGCTGGAGGCACTGCATGCGTGATGTGCAGTAGCCACAGCTCAGCTCTCGAGGTAGTGAGGCACACTCGCTGCAGTCGCGAGACAGCTCTCCAGAGGCACAGTCGTAAACAAACACTGGAGGAGATTGAGAATGGGAATGGGAATGGGAACTATTTCATGCATACAAATGTATGTACTTACGTTCAAATAGACTATAATTAATTTTATTGTTGGCATATGTACGTATGTTTGTATGCAGACAGTCATATGATATATCTATTAGTGCTGCTATGTACATACTACTAGGACAACACGCTGTGTGTGTGAGTGGACGTCACATGCACAGCTTTGGATACCACACAGTGGAGTACACACCCATACCCACCCACACCTCCCACCTACTCACCATTGAGGTCCATGTGGTTGTCCAGCTCGTACACCTACCCCGAGCGCTCAAACAAAATACTCAGTGTTAGGTTCTCTGGGGGGGACCTGTATTGCTCCAAAACTGGAATGGAGACATAAAGAGGAGTTGGTCAATGAGGCTCCATGTATTGTGTGATGGTGCTGTTGTGATATGATGTTGTTCCACTGTCACCTTCGTCACTTTCATGTCACTGACATGTCCTTGATACCGTATATGTCACTCTCACCAAGATCTCTGTCACATGTCACTGTCACATGTCACTGTCACATGTATCTCACCTCTCTCTGCTGACAACGAATGACGATCTTGTCAAGCCCACCGGCAGTAGATAAACTCATCACTGTCCCCAGTGTGCTCATCTGGTCTCCATAGGTACATGTGTATGGGTCACCAATGGAGGACTGAGGGAGGAGTGAAGGGAGGGGAGGGGAGGGGAGGGGAGGGGAGGGGATGGAGGGGAGGGGAGGGGAGGAGGGAGGGAAGGGAAGGGAGGGGAGGGGAGGGGAGGGAGGTGAAGGGAGGAGAGGGATGAAGGGGAGGGGGGAGGGACGGGAGGGGAGCCATAGGAGCGCCTGAGGCCCTGAGATTAGACAATTCAATCACACAAAGGCAGAAAATGCAACCGGCAGACAATGTACGTATGATCACAAGGGGGTTTCAACTTTAAATGTCTTAGTCAGCTGAGGCTGAATGGCCTCATAACTTCACTGTTCATGACTGCTTAACAAGCGTTTATACATCACGCATTCCACAACAAAGCAGTGGAGATGTACTGTACTCCATTGTTGAAGAGCTCAAAGGCAGAGCTCTCTACTCACTGAAGCTACATAACAACTAGTCAGTGTGGCACTGTTGTTAAAAGGAAACAGCTGACCAATTCAAAGCAATGACTTACGGGAATGGAGTTGTCAGCAAAGGTGACATGGACGTCAATGGTGATCGTCATGTTGGTGTGAGCCGGAAAACTGTAAGCCTCAGCTCCAGGAGTGGGCACTATTTGGGGACAGCAACCACTCATATCACTCTGCAGTGAGAAGTGACACAGAGACAGACTGACAGAAGATAGAGGGAAGAAAGGCCCTCTCCTCTGTCCCATACAGCCACACCCTTAGTCCATCCTCTTAGGTGCAACTACTCCTGTCAACCTCCCTTCCTTCAATTCCCTCTCTTGCTACTCTCTGCTCGACCTTCCCCAGCCCCTCCCCAGCCCCTTCCTCCAGTTCCCCTCCAACCACTCACTATGTGGATTACATAAATGTATGTAGATGAATTGAGCTTTGAAGGATTCTAAAGGGTCGATCTCTCTATGTAATGTTACAAGCATAATTATAACCAACACATCACCGTTGGCAACTAATGGCCATTTGGGATTGAAATGTACACTCTATTTTGCAAATATATATGAATTCCTCAACACACACCACTCCACTCTTGCTATAGATACCAACTTGGTTGCTTGACAACTGTTTACATGCATGCACCCCTGTCACCAGAATCTCATGACCACCTTTGGAGAGGATACATGGCTCAAGCTATATGGCAACCATTATAGACACATTATACGTGCATGCAAGGGAAGTGGTGTAATTTAAACTATTTATTACTGTAAAACTGAGCAATAATTTTATGTGCACAAACTATAGAATGCCCAATATAATATTATGCATGTGCATTGCACCATTGAGAGGGCCCAGCAGGCAACCAATTGACGCAAAAGTGCAGTGGCAAGATTGATAGAAGGAGGGAGCCATAGCAATACTGCATAATTATTTTGCCTTAATTGGGCTTACAAGTACAACACTTGTGGTTTCAACAGGAGCTGATAAAGAAGGCTACAGTCAGCAAGACTGAAGCATTATTGAGAGGGGGTGTAGTTGGCTGTAAGCCATTGCATGTACGGTGTAGATGCAAGGATAGATTAATAGTAAGGTAAACACTGGGGAGAGGAGACAATCACTGGTTGCCATCGATCAATATAATAATTATATAATTATAGGACTTCAGTCCATTGAGACCCCTCAGAGCTGTACGTATACAGCTTTAAAACTTTCTTTAATTGCAGACTCTCAAGTGCACACTTGCAAGGCTCATACTATGGGGTGTCCTCAGTGACATATGTCAGATACATCCATGGAGGTGAAATGAAGAAACAATTGTGTTCGCATGTCTACATGCATGCTCTAGCTAGCTGTAGCTATAGTTGGATGCAGCTATAGCTACCAACACATGCACTACACATGTCATATTGCACATGCATACCTATTAATTATACCTAAGCATATCTACCTGGCAGTTATGCAGGTATGTATGGTTAGCTCAGCACACACATTGATTAGACATGGGTGTGGCAAATTCTTACCATTTGGAGAAGATTAAATATAATTGTGCTCAAATAATTTTACACAATGTATCATTATCACCACTACGTACCAAAAGTAAAGAAATAAACCCTCCAAACATGTTTGTTTTCTAGAAATGTCAGTGTACCCTGCTGTCCACTACCGGCTCATGGTCTTCTGTGACTGGTGCTGCATGTAATGGCAGATATTTGTACTTGTCTTCACGTGATATGATATCATCAAACTCCATTTTTAACTGGTAGAAATTTGGCCTCAATTCTTTGTCATCGTTCCAGCACTTTTTCATTATAGAGCAGCTATAAATACAGCAGAGAGTGTAATTGCAAACGTGAATGCAGATGTTCAAGCGTACACCACATGCATGCAGAGGATAAAATGCTGCAGGATCTTGTTTGAACAGCTTACATTTGATCTGGGCATCCCTCAGGGCAGCTCAGCCTGTAGCCTGCCATCACACTGCTCACTATAACTGCATTGCCAAGTTCGGTGTATGGCAGCTCACCTGCATACATGCAGGAAGCAAGCTCTGATACATGCACTGATTATATTAGATGTGTGTAACTGTATGTTTTACAGAACTTTCCACCTACCAAAACTGAATATCTCCCACAAGCAGACACCATAAGCCCAACTGCAAAATATGGATATAAACAAGTATTTCGAGTTAAAAAACTCGTGGGGCGCCAGGGCGCCCCTGAACCTCGAACTACTTGCTAGCAATTTTCCCATGTACGCTCAGTAAATCAGATAGTTGGGGGTACAGTATTGTTGTTGGCCTGAAAGATACATCAAGACACACTAGACCGTTGGGTTTGCAAGAGTTTCAAGTCTCCAGAGCAGCCAGTCATATCCAGTGAAAGCATCCCTACCAAACTGTCAAATGTTTGCCTACTGCTTTTTGATCTATATGACATTCTAAATGAGCAATTGTTACTTTGTGCCTGGAGGAGGAGTGTGCTGGCTAAAAGGCTACCCTATGATGACTATATGAGCGAATCATGGCTATAATTATGTGTCATGACTCGCTGGTCCTCCATTAGTGGCCTACGGTCACTAGACTTCTGTTGTATTTAGGGCTGTACCTCGCAGAAAAACAGTTAAGTAAGCTTCCTACCACAATAATATTACTTAAACATCTTCTAGAAACACTTTTCGTTTTTTGGATACACGGCGAAATCTAAAGAGAATGGTTTTGAGCCTAGCAAACAGAAAGCGTCGAGCGCGCGGCCATTTTACAATGTCCGTCAGTGATAATTGGAGCTGTATCTCGCAGCAGAGACGTTCCTTAGGCTTTTTATTAGTATCACTCTATTAACACATGTTTATGACCACATTTCGTTCGATTCAAACACGGCGAAACGTCATTAGAGAGGGTTTAAAGCTTTGTAAAGAACGACGTGAGCGCCGCCATTTGCAAAATGACAGAAATATATATATATATATATATACGAACATGAAGCCATACGAAGACCTAAATCTGAAAACAATATAGGGGCGCCTTCGGCGCCCCAAAAATGCAATTCAAGGCATCATATTGCTGTAGTGGCAATCTAGTGTCACATGAAATATGGCTGCTTGTTGCAATTGCTTTACTGACTGTAGACTCACACATCAGATTTCTCACTAAATTCTCCCCTGAGGAATGCTTCAGGTGCCATCCAGCGAATGGGCAATCTAGCCTTCAGAGCAGAAGTGTACTCCAAGGTCTCCTTTGCCAGTCCAAAATCGCAAATTTTCAGTACCTCGTTGTCATCCACTAAGATGTTTCGGCAAGCCAGGTCACGATGGATGACTTCTTTGAATGTCAGATACTCCTGTCATTAATTATGGTTCATATTATATGCAGATATAAAACAGTAATAAACTGGAGTGTAGTATAATTTCTGTAGCCAACTATGCATGCTATAATTTTAAGCGTGAAATCTGAACATTTTACACACGTTTAGCAAAGAGTGATACAATGAATAAACCAGGGTGTACAGTATAATTCTACAGCCAACTATGCAAGCGTAATAAGCTTTATGAGCGTGAAATCTGAGTATTTCAAGACAAGAGTAATCCAATGGATAAACATGATCCAGGAGGGAACAATCATTTCGTGTGGTTGCTTCCCACTCCTATTCCACCCTTTTCTTTATTCTTTATGCATTTCTGGTTTAACATACAACAGTGATAATACTACGTTGTTAATTGAACTGCAAACAGTTTCCAGTATGTAACATTAGTGGTCATGCATGCAGCCCAGAACTCACCATCCCACTTGCAATCTGGTAGCCAAAGGTAATGAATTTCTTGAGGAGTAGAGCAAAGTCTCAAAGGCCTCTAAACGGTGGTTCTAAATCTCTGAGAAGCATTCCAACTGCTTCACGCGTGATTCTAAATCCCATAATTGTACATTGCGTGCAGATTGCGGGGGTTTATAAATCCCATAAAGTACATTGCGGGTAGAGCGCGGGGGTTTATAAATTCCATATAACCATCTGCGGGAACTCCGCAGGGGCATTTATTATTGTAATATGACGTCATTCATGTGTACGCCATCAAGCAGCGAGAGGAAGGCGAAATGGTTGGGTAAGCGAACAGATTTGGATCTATATCACTTAAATGGCGACCAATTGGTGTCTTTAGGTGATTCAGACCACTCAGCACTCAGGCACTTCGTGCCCTCGAGCTTTAAATCGCACAGAACCTCTTGGCCGCCATTTAACACCTAGCAATGGCAACTAAGTGCCTAATAAAGGATATGCGCTTAACAAATGAATGAGCCAAGATAATGCATTACAATTATATGCAAATGCCCCATAGTAAGATGGCCACCATGCTGCCGAAAAAGTGTATTTCCGTTCAAGTGCCATGTTAATATATTTGACTGTGGTGCTAACGTACACATGTGCTAAGAGCTGCCAAAGATGTTAAAATGCAGTTTTATATGCCCTCAATATTAACGTACACATGCATGTACTAAT
Source organism: Ianthella basta (assembly GCA_964019415.1). Lineage (NCBI taxonomy): Eukaryota > Metazoa > Porifera > Demospongiae > Verongiida > Ianthellidae > Ianthella > Ianthella basta. The sequence continues at coordinate 1,104,895 of OZ025874.1, read as the reverse complement.
TATCCCACTGTATAATACCATATGGCCTAAAAGTTTGGCGGGAATTTATTTTGGCAGATTGTTGAAATTACTGCATTTGGTGGAATTTACTTTGGCAGTTTGACAAGCCTATTCAATTATAATATTCATAGCAAAATGGCTAATCTGGACGAACAGAGCTAGATTGCTGAAGAGTCTCTGAGGAGTACACGCACTGTTGTTTGACCATATTTGGACTATTTTCGTTCCAATCCTTAGCCTTTCTTATGAATGCTGCAATGTGTAAAGGACTTTTAAGCCTCCTTTTGGTAGATCTACTTTGCGTCTATATTTGCCTGCAGCCTGTGACCTTGCACACAATCGTACCGCTCCAATGCAGAAACAGAGAACAGGGTGCCGAAATAAGCTACCGACAATTATGTCAACATCAGTCTTCACAGCGACCGCATATACAATGCCGTTTGCATTGCCTTCGGCTTCCTTGCGCTCTTCTTCCACCTCTGGTGTCCAAATCTCTTTGGAAATGTAGTGCTGCTGTCAGTTGTGAACTCCATGCTGGTGATTAATCTATAGGCCTGGCACATCCAGCCTTGTTAAACGAGAAAGCTATATAATTGCACAAATTTTGGGAGAAGAAATATTGGCAAATTGCTCTCAAAAACCACCAATCTGCGAAAATATATTCTCCTCCAAAAGTTCCAGCCATACGGTACTACACTACATATTTGGGCTGTGTATGAATTGTCAGTTCAAATGTTACTATTGCTAATGGATGTAGTTTGTATTATCGTTAGTGCATGCCATTACAATTGCACCTCACACCTTAACAACTGCACGTTGTGCCTTGAGGTAGTCCTTCAGGTTTCCATGAGGTACAAACTGGAGTACGACCATCATTGGGTGGGTGCTGGTGACACAGCCTATCATCTTCAGGATGTGTGGGTTGTTGCAGTCAGACACTTTCTTCATCACGTTAATTTCATCTATAAACAACCTCTTTACTTCGGCACTGCTGTTAGCTGCAATGTATAGGCAAATGCAATGAAAAGGCAATGCATAAATTACATGAAGCTTAATAAGGTCTTTGTACATTCCCATGCAAAAGAAGTACAATTTCGCATGTGGGATATGTCCTATGTAAACAATTGCTCAACAATGGCGGCTGATTTTTTACCTCTGTATAACTGCTAATATCTTCTGCAAATTTCGTTCAATCGAAGTCAGACGAGTACCAAAAGAAAGAACAGACTCAGCTCTCTATGTCTACATATAATATTTAATGGTGCCTTGCTACATTGAACAATGTCGCTGCTAACAAAGCCATCAATTTAGCGGGAAATTTCTTTCTGGCTATCGGAGGAACGTCTAAAAGGAACAAGGAGAACATTAATCTGTTTATACGCAAATGATCTAACTGTTGCATGCATGCATGCATTGTTGTTACCTAATCCTATATAAGTTACAGCAAGAAAACTACCTTTCGTTTCACTCTGACCAACTTCTGCACCTTGTAATTCCTCACAGGAAGTGAGAACAAACAATGCATGCATGGAAAGGCTAGATAATTTCCTTAGCATGCAAAATGAGCCATCAACGTGCCTCTACCTGGTGATACCAATAGCCTGAAAGTTCTTTTTGTGAACAATTGTAGCAACCTGTCCTCAGAGACAATGTCTCATGACGTCCTTGTGACATTTCTCAAAAATGGCTGGCGGCATTGTAGCACATTGCGCTGTTTGGCATTTTTGCTCAAACAATTGGATCAAGTCTGCTCGGTAAGGCTTGTTTTTGTCCTTACGCACATACCTAGCTGCCAGATACAATGTTCTAGGACGATTTCTTTCCTAAGATAATCGCAGATAATGTGCACATCACATGACACTGCGTGCGTAGCCACGGAAACAGAGGAATTCACACCTTTATGTTATGATTTCCCTTATGTAAACAAAACTGGACATATCCTACAAGTGTTCAGCTTAAGAGAGCATATTATAATACTTACGTTGAAGAATTTTCACGGCGACAATGTAATGTGACTTCCCTTCAAACTCCATTTGTTGCTTGTGAGCATGGATCCTGGGAGACATGGCTGTCATTGTCAGCTGTCCTCTGAACACAGTTCCGTAGTTCCCCTGACCAATTTTGATTCCAACTTCAATCTCGCTTCTGGGAATTTCCCAATCATCCTCAATTGCATAGGAAAAATACTTTACCTGGGTATTGTGTTCACAGAATTATTACATTTTATGTGCAATGTGAAAAGATTGAATCATGAGCATGCATGTAATGAGAGCATACCTAGAACTATGTATCACGTGCCAAAATTATTATATAAAAGTCAATATATGCTTTACTTTGTGCAATTGTAATAATTCACTTATGTAACCATGGCAATAGGATGTCTAAACCACCTGTGTGTCAAGGGTTATAGCTGTGATAAAGAAATGCTTGCATTGTATAATTATATACCTGAGCATTTGCTTCTCCACCAACAGCTGATTGATATTCCACTGCAGCAGCTGAGGGTGTCATCCTGCATAGGGAAGAGTTTTTATAAGTAGTGTACACCATATATACATGTAAATATAATTATGTAACTTGTTGCCATAGCAATATTTTGGCCGGTGACACGTGCAGTATGTCATCATGTGATGCAAGTACACAATGTACAGTTAGCCTTGTATGTAGGCCCTTTTGTTAATTGTGCTAATCACCTGCAGACATCCTGGGTATACGAGGCTAAGCGTACAGTAAACTCCCTATTGGCTAACTGTAGACAGTACACAGCTGATCTTGAGACAACGCTAACTGGTATGGCCTACCTATACGTACAGTACATTTAATGATTGGATACAAAGCCTGCTTCTGAAGAGCTATGACAAACCCATGTACAGTAACTGTACTATATAGCCATGCACCTTGGCTCTTGCAGTACTAGTACAGCGGCAAGGTGATTTCATGCAAGTCTACTTTAATTTTGCCTACACTTCTTTTGGCATGTGTTTCTTCTTCCAGACATGCCTCCTGTTGACACAGCACACAACCACTGTCAGCATGAGGGAACAGAGTAGTAGGGCGGCCAACACAGGGAGGACTACAAAGAGGAGGTAGTCAAAGGGAACTTGGAACGTGAAGAGACCAACAACAGTCATTTGGTTACCAAGATGCACCTAGAGGGGGAGGGGGGACGATGGGGAACAAGTATTTCAAGTTAAAAACTCGTGGGGCTGTCGCTCCAACTCAAAATACTTCTCCCTTCGGTCGCTGTCACTCATGATAGGTAAGCATGACATTGTGTCATACACCTCAGTGACCTCAGCATACACACCCACACACACACCCACACACACACCCACACACACACACCCACACACACCCACACACACACACACCCACACACACACCCACACACACCCACCCACACACCCACACACACACACACACCCACACACCCACACACACACACACACACACACACACACACACACACACACACACACACACACACACACACACACACACACACACACACACACACACACACACACACACACACACACACACACACACACACACACACACACACACACACACACACACACACACACACACACACACACACACACACACACAAACAGACGTTTTGTAATGTTGTGCACAGAGTTGGGCACAGTGTACGGGTCCAGAGTGATGTTCACAGGACGACAGACTATCCTGGTCTCAGTGACAGATGTGATGGTACAGAGGGGCTCCCTTCCGATGAACACCCTTAAGTAGGGCCTCACCAAATCTGGTTGGATACCAGTTGCCTAGGTAACAGTTAGGAGGATGAGACAATATTGCACTGATACAGAATCACAATAAATTGGTCGGTAAATCATTTGTATTGTAAGTACATATGTACATATGTATATTAAACGGCATACACGGAGTATAGAGTATACAATGATTGCAGGAAAGTGTTTGTAATATAATATTGCAGCTTGCACTGTATAAATCTTACTCCACAGGCTAGTAATGGTCATACTGCACTCTGATGGTCACATGATTCACTAATTGCAGGGTTTACCGGAATGGAGATGTCTTGTAGGTTCGTCTGTTCCTGTGTGATAGTGCCCCCAATGGGAACGAAGGTTGGGTTCTCATAGACCGTCACTGTTCTATTGACCATGTCAGATGTCACGTTTAGTCCGTCAAGTTGAATACTGATAGTCATTGTGTCAGTTGTGGTGCCAGTGGGCGTGGCAGGGGATGGGCAGACGATGGCTGTGTTACTTGGGGGCTGTTGAATGATGCAAGTGGACTGTGGAGCGAGATGAGGAGGGAGCGGAGAGAGGAGAGGACAAAGTCATTGCCGAATGTATATACTCTTGTTGAAACTTGTAAAAGTGCGTAATGTATTGCGTTGCAGGTACAACTCACACTTCCTGAGAATGGTGTGTCCGTCTGCCTCCTTTGTCGGCTGGAATCCGATTGGACACGAGTGAAGACAATTTGAGCCATTTGGACGTTTGAAAAGCCGGACCCACGGACAGTGATGGGAATCCCACCACTGCAGTAAGGTGCAGCAGGTTACACTAATCACATGACCATTACATCATACTGTATGTCACATGGTAATCATGTGACATATGATTACATCACATGTAGGTCACATGACAGCCCTGTGACCAGCTGACCTCTGAAAGCTGTGTAGAGGTGTAACTGACTCCACTGTTGGGTTTTGCATGTAGCTGAACTCGACAGTTTCCTCTGATGACCAGCCGTCCACCGTGACAGCAATGGTGACTGGTGAGCCAGCAAGCCCTGGGGGCGTTCGGCACTGTAGTGGACCCTCCTCACTGTTAGTCCTGCACAGAATATGAGGGACAAAACATGTATTCCTCATCTCTTTGTTGGGTCAGTACGTCCATGTGTGTATGTGTGTATGTGGTGTGTGTTTAACACACACACTATACGCATGCACACACTGACATCCCTCACACACACTCGCACACACACACACACACACACACACACAACACACACACACACACACACACACACACACACACACACACACACACACACACACACACACACACACACACACACACACACACACACACACCTCACAACTGCACACTCTTGTCCTCCTATTGTAATGCGATGTGAACTTCCGACCAGTAAGCTCAGAGAGGACAGAGTCAGCACAGTCCCTCCTGCCTCTATCCCAGTGCCCGGACTGACACCTGGTATCCCCAGACGTGTGAAAGAGAACTCCTGAGTGGATGAGACAGTTCTGCTCCGACTGGTGGCATCCCTGAAGTTCACCTGGACAGCCCCAGTGTTTGGGTTGTTCTGGGAACCTGTGGTGCAAACCAACCTAAGAACAAGCAATATGTTGAGTTGAGCAGTGCTGTCCAATATGTGAAGTACATACAAACACACATAGCTGACTACTTTGTACCACCAACCAATAATAATTTTTCAACATTTGTACATACAAAATTATGTAAGGGGTCCCATTCCCACTTACTGTGTGGCAGGTTGGAAGTCAGAACTGCTCAGTGTGCATTGGATGCCTACAACCATCACACTGTCAACACTGTCCAGTGTCAGTGGTAGGTTAGCCCCTGTAATTGTGACCTTGGTCCCACCCTCAATGGGTCCAGCAGTAGGTGTAAACTGTATGAAGAGACAAATTGTGTGTATTGGTATTATAATGGTTCTTAAGAAATTGTCACACCAGTACTGTAGATATTAACTGGCTATATTTTCACTGCTGGGTGCCATGTTTGGCTGTGCCAATTCTGTGGCTGTATTGTTAAAAGTTAGCCAAACTTGACAACACTGTCCATTTCCACCCCAATACGCTAAGACCTGATGCAAGCGAAGAGACACTCGGTGTGTTGGCTGGTTGCTGGCTCACCTCTATGCTTAAGGGGCACTGGCCTGTGTCCTGTTTGCTGTCAATGAATGACCTAGCAGCTGGCGTGTCACAGAGGGAGCGCTGAAGGCACTGCATGCGTGATGTGCAGTAGCCACAGCTGAGCTCTCGAGGTAGTGAGGCACACTCGCTGCAGTCGCGAGACAGCTCTCCAGAGGCACAGTCGTAAACAAACACTGGAGGAGATTGGGAGTGGGAATGTGAATTATTTTCCATGCAAACATGTACACACTCATATCAGTGCCTATCATTGCTGCCATGTACAGTATGTACTAGAGGGGACAGCGCACTGTGTGTGTCAGTTACATCACCAACACATGCGTGTACAACTTTGAAAACAACACCGTAGCACGCACACATGCACGCACACACATGCACACACACACACGCACACACACACACAAACCACCCTCATCCCCCCCCCACATGCACCTACTCACCATTGAGTTCCATGGGGTTGTCCAGTTCGTACATTTGTCCTGAATGCTCAAATGAAATACTCAGTGTTAGGTTCTCAGGAGAGGAGCTCATTCTACTCCGAAACTGGAAAGGAGACACAAAGAGAAGTATGTTGCTATGAACTGCTATTTTGCTCAGACTAGGCCACACATAAGTACATATTATGTATTGTGTGATGGTGCTGCTGGCAATATATACGTAGGTGTTTCACTGTCACCATTGTCACTATCATGTCACTGACATGTCCCTGGTATGGTATATGTCACTCTCACCAAGATCTCTGTCACATGTCACTGTCACATATCACTGTCACATGAATCTCACCTCTCTCTGCTGACAACGAATGACAATCTTGTCAAGCCCACCGGCAGTAGATGAACTCATCACTGTCCCCAGTGTGCTCATCTGGTCTCCATAGGTACATGTGTATGGGGCACCAATAGAGGACTGAGGGGGAGTGAAGGGAGGGGAGGGGAGGGGAGGAGGGAGGAGGGGAGGAGGGGGAGGGAGGGAGGGAGGGGAGGGATGGAGAGGAGGGGAGGGAAGGGAGTGAGGGGAGGGGAGGGGAAGGGAGGGGAGGGGAGAGGAAGGAAGGGGAGAGGAGGGAGGTAGAGGAGCCATGGGAGTGCCTGAGGCCCTGAGATTAGACAATTCTCAGACAATCACACAATGGCAGAACAATGCAACCGTCAGACAAAGTGTGATAACAAGAGGTTTCAACTTTAAATGTCTTAGCTAACTGAGGCTAAATGGCCACACAACTTCACTGTTCCATGACTGCTTAACAAGTGGTTATACATCACGCACTCCACAACAAAGCAGTGGAGATGTGCTGCACTCCATTGTTGAAGAGCTCAAAGGCAGAGCTCTCTGCTCACTGAAGCTACATAACAACTAGTCAGTGTGGCACTGCTGTTAAAAGGAAACAGCTGACCAATGCAAAGCAATGGCTTACGGGAATGGAGTTGTCAGCAAAGGTGACATGGACGTCAATGGTGGTCGTCATGTTGGTGTGAGCCGGAAAACTGTAAGCCTCAGCTCCAGGAGTGGGCACTATTTGGGGACAGCGACCACCCATATCACTCTGCAGTGAGAAGTGACACAGAGACAGACAGAGTGAAGATGGAGGGAAGGAAGGCCCTCTCCTTTGTCCAATACAGCTTCACCCTCAGTCCATCCTCTTACAACAGGTGCAACTACTCCTGTCAACCTCCCTTCCTTCAATTCCCTCTGCCCTCCCAAGTCCCTCTCCAGTCCCTCCCCTCAGCCCCTCCCCTTATCCCCTCCACCCACTCACCATGTAGACTATGTCGTTGTTTGGGGTGCAGCTGTTGGAACCTCTCGGCTTGCACTCCAAGTCACGAGAGCACCACTCACAAGTTTCCTGCTGAACACAGTCACCACACCTGTGTCACATGACACACATGTGATGATCACATGACACACATGTGTGATGGTCATGTGACTGTCATGCTGCATTGGGCTACTTAAGTGATACACTTACATGACAAAAGAACGACAATCAAAGTATGTCAGCGTCTCTGTTACAGTCAGGAGGACAGCGCTCCCTCCAAACTGTCCAAACAACTGCAACTCAGGTATAGCAGCCCCTGCAGATGGTGAATAACTAGCACTGGTTCCATAGCCCGATGTGCCTTCCCACCCCCTACACTACTCTCTCCCACCTCATCTTCCTTATCTATTCCTTCATCACTTCCATATTTCCTCTCAAACTGACTTACCCATCCCTTTTCCATTTTCTCACCTTCAGCCTCCTTCCCCCTCCACTCCCTCCTCCCCCTCCCTCCCCCCTCCCTCCCCTCCACTCCCTTCCCTCCCACCAGCACCTCACTCCCTCTCTCCTCCCACCAGCACCTCACTCCCCCTCCCACCAGCACCTCACTCCCCTCCCCTCCCACCAGCACCTCACTCCCTCCCCTCCCACCAGCACCTCACTCCCCTCCCCTCCCACCAGCACCTCACTCCCCCTCCCACCAGCACCTCACTCCCCTCCCCTCACCCCTGCTGGCTTGGATGATGGGTCGGAGTTGGTCCTCAGGAGGTGATGCACATGTGAACATTCCACTGCCATTGTTGGTAGCAGTAATGGTGAACGTGTTCGCAGGGAATGCAAAGCGGCATTCGTAACTGCTGCCAGTGCCTGGAACAAACATAGTTGTCAAGGTGATCTGGGATAGAAAGACACAGTAGAGCCATTAATTGGTTGACTTTAACTTAAGTATAATTATATATTCCATAACAGATGTAAACGTATACTGTACATATAAAAGGGACACCTTAATACTGCAAAGTACAACTTACAGTTACATTGTTTACAATATAAGCCTCCATTGGTGACACACTGACAATCGCAGGGCAGCTGGCAGCGTTATTGTGGCCAGTGAATGTGTTGGCCAAGTTGCAGCCATTTTGTGGCATGCACTGTCCCTCTGTGGAGCACCACCCACACAGCGGATTGGTCGACTGCACACACACTGAGCAGCTGGAGTGGACACCACAGTTGTCCAGTGATAAGCGGAGATCTGATGGGTACACAGAGAAAGGATGGGAGGGAGTAAGTGTGGGGAGGGAGTGGAGGGGAGTGGAAGGGAGAGGGAGTGGAGGGGAGGGAGTGGAGGGGAGTGCAGTGGAGGGGAGTAGAAGGGGGAGGGAGTGGTAGGGGAGGGAGTGGAGGATTGAGTGCAGTGGTAGGGAAGGGAGAGGAGTGGAGGGGAGTGCAGTGGTAGGGGGAGGGAGTGGAGGGGAGTGCAGTGGAGGGGAGTAGAAGGGGGAGGGAGTGGAGGGGAGTGCAGTGGTAGGAGCGTTGTGCAACAGCGGAAGCGGGGAAAGTGGCTGGTTACAAGAGACTAAGTCACAGTCTGGTCCAACAGAGTGCGAAGACATGTGTACACACAAACTAGAAGGTGGAGGTGAGAGGGGAGGAAGGGAGGTGAGAGAGGAGGGAGGGAGGTGAGAGGAGAGAGGGAGGTGAGAGGAGAGAGGGAGGGAGGTGAGTACAGTTGTAAGGGTAGCTAAAGGCCATACCTACTGCCAGATAAAGGTTTCATATAACCACATTCATGACTGCTTCCAATGCCAGCCATACCACTTACAATCAATATTGTGTGAAGTGACTGAACACACAGACACACAGTGAGTCAATTCATATGCATCTATGGATGCATACATACAGACAGACAGACGGACAGACAGTGAGATATAGCCAGCCACTTACTACCCCGGCCACCTTACTTTAGACAATCCATCAATTCACCACACACCATTGTCAGCGAGTACCTTGTCAATGTACTTACACATGTCTTGTATAAATTGTATACATAGCCCACCTAACTACAATATAATCATACTATTATCATGTAGCAGCCCACTGCATGGTGTGAACAGCACCTCAATTGTATTGTTTACTACATATGCATGAGGAATCATCTGGTCATCAATTTGAATCTAGAGATTCGATTAAGTTATGGCAGTCAAAATCATGAATCAATGAATCATGAATCAGTCAAAATCATGAATCAACCAAAGTGAGGCTGAAGAAGGCAGTGCAGTGCAAGGCAAAGTGCATCAAAGTGCACCGAAGTGTACGGAAGTGCACCAAAGATGTGTGAGGTGACCACAAAGTCATGTTTCTCTCCTTATTCCCACTCAACACACAGACACACACACACATGCACACACACACACACACACACACACACACACACACACACACACACACACACACACACACACACACACACACACACACACACACACACACACTCACTCACACACACACACACACACACACACACACACACACACACACACACACACACACACACACACACACACACACTCACTCACACACACACACACACACACTCACTCACACACACACACACACCCTAAGTGTTTTATTGACTGCAAAGGTAGTACTGATGTTACAGCTGAGTGCAATGCAATCAATGCATAACAGTGTTCACAGTGAGGCATGGATGGTGAGCAGGTTGGAGACAAACCTTCTGGGGCGTGGTGACGTAATAGTTCAGTCCGTCTCTGCCTGCGTCTATCTCCATGGCAACTCCATTGTCAACCGGAAGCTGCTGCTTGTCCACTAAGATGGCCGCCCCATTATTGATGTAATACTGAAGACAGGGAGACAGTACATTATGTGACACCAGCTCCACACAAGGGACAAGAGAACAAGAGGAGAGTCTGTTCACTTACTGCTATGAAAGGTGTTCAGCAATTTATACTGTACACTAGTAAAACTACACCACATAAATTCGCTGCAGCTAGTCTAGTATTCCAGAGCAGAAGTACTTGTCCATTGTCATCTTCACATCAAATGACTACCTACAGGCATGTTATCAAGCTAATTATCTGACTGGACTGCAGCTACCAAACTGTGAGTGACAGCCTCTGTCCACTCCTTCAAGAGTGACAGTCACTGTCCACTCCTTCAAGAGTGACAGTCACTGTCCACTCCTTCAAGAGTGACAGTCACTGTCCACTCCTTCAAGAGTGACAGCCACTGTCCACTCCTTCAAGAGTGACAGTCACTGTCCACTACTTCAAGAGTGACAGTCACTGTCCACTCCTTCAAGAGTGACAGTCACTGTCAGCTCCTTTTATAGCCTCACGTCATACTTATGTTTATTGCTCTAATGCTGATATCACTCTGTACGTATGTCAGTTTGCAGACACTCCCTCCCGCCGCCTGCAATAAAAGTGGTGTCCAGGTATGTAGGCAGGTCATTAAAGAACCCATTGCTAGTCTATATCAGCTATGAGGTTTGGGGCACAAAGGAGTGCCGGTCTGACATGGCTTCAGTAGTGGGATATGCTGGCTTCACTGCACACCAGTGGAGGGTAGACTGTGAGGTCAGTGAAGGACAGCCACAAAGAGATCACAAGTGCCAATGTGGGTCAGAGAGTGATGTACCCAAGGGAGTGTATCTACCAGCACATTCGGCATTGTGTGTCTACAATGATAGTAGGCTATGTTTATCTATACACACGCACATGTACACGCACACACACACACACGTACACACACACATGTACACACACACACACACACACACACACACACACACACACACACACACACACACACACACACACACACACACACACACACACACACGTACACACACACGCACATACATGATTACATATAGCATGCATGCACACACACCTGTAGTATAGTTCTGTTCTGCAGTGCCACCATCAGAAAGTGAAAGCCTTGTACAACCATCCCTCCCACAGCTGCAATGTCACTACCAACCACCTGTACTATTGGCTGAGGGCTGGACACTGTGTCACCACTCAGTGCCTTATCATCTGCAACACAATTGGTATCCTGGAGAGCGTCAGAATTAAGAATTAAAGTTAAATGGAACATGAATATAACAATTTACCTATTTGCACTATGCAAACACACACACACACACACACACACACACACACACACACACACACACACACACACACACACACACACACATACATACAGATATTCACACAACTTGCACTAAAGACCACACAACGTGCACCACTTGCAGACTACCCACTCCACACTGCCACTCTCCATTACTTCACTCACAACTGCTTCAAACGCAGTCCTCAGATCTGAATATCTGTGCATGCAGATGCTGCCGCCAAAGGCAGTGAAGAGCAAACTGCCTCCACTGTTGGATAAGTCTTCACTGAAGTGAGCTTTATCTGCCACCTTCAAACCTCCACAAGTTATGCTGTACATTGTGTGTAATACGTAGAGCTGAGTTACTTCCGGTGCATTGTGTTACACTTACCTCATGCACACATTTACTAATTACAGTACAATTCTGAATTTTCAATTAGTGCATCCAGTGAATGATTATTATCACTAGCAGGAAAGCCCGCCTTTGGTGGGCTTCCCTGCTCCGGCGCGTTGACGACAGCACGCCGGCGCCTGTCTGCTGATGCCAGCATGTTATGTGACAGTGGATTGATGCCAGCTGGGCAGTACACTGGTACCTGCTACAATGTCATGTGTGCATGGCATGTGAGTATGCATGGGGCAACATTAATCAGATTGTACCATAGCATGGAGTGCTGGCCAGCAAGCAGAGCACATGCCAGTGCACATAGTAAGGGACAATGCTAGGCCTGCATGTTAGTGTATGGAATGAATGGTAACAAAATTAATGGTAACAAAGTGTAATTCCTTAAATTAGTCACATTGGCACGCACCGACGCCAACAGGAAGTGATGTCACATTCTTGTGGTGGATTGATTGATTGATTTAATTATAAGAATGGGACCACTTAGCCAATGCAGGCTAATTTACAGGGTTGCCATAAGAAAAGAAAATGGAAAAAGGTTAACATTCATGCAGTAGCTACGCATACACAAAAGAAGACAGACAAATTAGTCAAAGCTCATGCATAGGATAAAATACCATGCGTGCACATGCATGAATTTTAGTAACAGAATTAAGAAAATGACAATTTAGAAAGCCTGAATGATATGGCAGATTTGCCAAAATTAGAGCGAACTTTGTTCATGTACAGACAATTACTAGAGGATGCCCTTGTTGAGTAACTGTGACAGTTAGTTATAGGATTCACCAGGACACAGACGTAGGGTGTGGCACTTCCATTTTCTATATACAGAGTGAAGTAGGCGTCAGAGGTAGATACTCCTAATGTCCTCGAGAGACAGCCAACCAAGTTGGGTTAGTGCTTCAGATGCTGAAGCAAACTTTGGGCGCTTTAAGATGACTCTAGCCGCAAAGTTCTGGTCTAGTTGGAGTCGGTTGGCATCTACAGCTGTACAGTTGCTCCAAACTAGAGAACAATAATTGAAATACGAGGCAATCTTGGAGAAGTAAAAGGTAACTAGGGCTTTCCTTGGAAGAAATCTGGAGAGTCTACGCAATAGACTAAGATTCTTACTGATAAGCTTTAGGATATTGTCGATGTGATGATTCCATTTGAGATTATTGTCAAGGGTAACACCTAGCAGCTTGAATGTCCTAACTTGATCAATTGAAGAGCCATCAAAGACAATGTTTAGAGGAGGGGGTGATCTCCTGCTGGAATGTATCAGCATACATTTGGTCTTCAAGCGATTTACTTCCAGACAGTTTTGACTCATCTAGGACTTCACTGCAGTCAAAGCCGAGTTCATCTGGCTTTCAATAGAAACTACATTGTTACCTGGAGTGGAGAATGTTGAGTCATCAGCAAACAAGGTGGTAGTAACAGATGAATTAACAGCAGCTGGTAGATCGTTGATAAATATAGAAAAGAGGATAGGTCCAAGAATGGAGCCTTGAGGCACACCAGAGGGAATATCCCCGGAAGCTGAGCGAGATCCATTTGCAAGCACTACCTGATTTTGTTGGTGAAGGTATGACTTCAGAAGCTGACACAGAGATGGTGACAAGTGAAATTGTGTTCGCAGTTTATGTAAAAGGAGCTGATGGTTAACAGTATCAAATGCCTTTGATATGTCCAAGAACACAACACTAACATAGTCACCCTTGTCCAAAGATTTGTACCAGGAGTCTGTGAGCCTGAGCAGAAGGGATTGTGTGGAATGACCTTGTCTAAAACAGAATAAAATACTGTACGTTGTCAAGGGCCGTGAATGGCAAAATGGCGTCTGGGCCTGCCGAAAAAAGGAAGCATGCTCTTCAGCTGCAGGGCAGCTAGGTGACCGGCACCCCTCTAAGCTTGCGTCCCCCCACTCCCTTAACTGGCATGGCGCGCATCAAGTCCGCCAATGACCGGTTATTGTAAGAAAGACGTGTTGGCCCGCGAAGCACGGATGAAGGACATCTCGCTTTTTGGCCGCAAGGCAGCTAGGCGAACGGCACCCTGCTAAGAACCTGGCCCCTGAGTCCCTCAACTGGCACGAGCATCTCGAGCTGATTCCCAGCAAGGCACAGATTTTATGAGGTAACAAACAAACATAAAAATCGGAGATTCGATGAATTATAGTAAGATAATAAATTGTATTGGCAGTTGGCATAGCTAGCCCATGCTGCCAGCATGTCACAAAGCTAAGAGGTGTGGCTCACTGCTTTCTTGCACACTAAACCACCCACAAACCACACTCTGAGAGTACAACACACCTTCTAAGAGTGGCTCTCAACCTGCTGATGAAAAAGCCTTGTCTTCCCTGCACTGGTATTTCTGGCTGGGTGTTGCATGTGCGCATCAAAAGAGTTATAGCCCTGCCACCAGACAGAGTTTCAAGGTAAAACGTGTAAGGATTTCTCTTTGCAGCCTCAGACTGAGGTGAGAATATCTCCAGAAACTTTGCAGTGCAGCCTGCAGTGGGTGGTGGGCAAACACATTTATAATTATATTAGCTGAAGGACTATATAACACAATATTTACCACCTACTATGAGATGAACTAGTTACTGTAAGCAGATGCAAATACACATGCACGTGCACACACACACGCACACACACACACACACGCACACACACACACACGCACACACACACACGTACACACACACACATGCACACACGTACACACACACACACACACACACACACACACACACACACACACACACAACACACAAACACACATACAATACCTCACCTGTACATATCAGATTGGTGTCTGTAGTCCTGTAGTTTACTGATGTTGGTGCTGCTATGGTAAAGCTACTGGATGCAAACACAAAGTCGTATATTCTTGCATTGAGGTACAGTCCTCCCACAACTTCTGCAGTTCTCAGAGATACCACAGTAGCATTCAGCTGTTTAATGATGCTGTGGGACAACCCATCCACACTCTGGCCCAGGTTCACAGAGTTCCAAAGTGTCTGTCCGAGATCGTTCAAGGAATGCAGCCCACATGTGCTCCCCATACACCTCAGAGCAGCAGTGGACGAGAGGTTGTTTGACTGCTGGAATACGATAGCTGCTCCGTTCAGTGTGGACACGACACTTCCTCCTTCGTTGGGGTCGACGACAAGCACAGATATGTTGCTTCTGACTAGCAGCTCGCCCGAACCGGACACCTCCACGCCAAGCAAACGTTCACCGTTCTCGTTGACCGAGTGAACCGCTTCTTGAAACGATGCAAGCCGGAAGCAGAGGAGCAGGACCGTCAGAGCGTAGGAATGGTTCTCCATCTTACATCAACTCCAACGGCAAGGGGTCCGCGCAGTACTGTATGGGAGGAATACGTCGAGACACTGGGATCACAAATTGCTGACTTCACAAGGGTACACAGAACTTGTAAGTGGCATCCACCCACTAGCTTCAATTTGACAAAGGTATCCAAGGGCGGGGTATCCAGGGGTATTTCCAAGGTTTCCAGAAACTGGTCAGATCATTTCTGGCTAGTATTTGCATGTATCAGTCTTCTAATGTCTATGCTTTCTTATAGCTATACCTTTATGTGTTGGAAACAAGTCATGAAAGTTTCTCGATCCGCCCTAGGTATCAAATAGCAACGTTTGCGGCGCCATTCGCGACGTTCATCGCTCAATAACCCCCCTAGTTAAAAGGTACGGCGACAGCGCCGACAAAGTGGGCACACCAGTCGCACACGTGGCGGGTAATTTGGCTCTATACACTCTTCATTCTCCCTTCGTCAGGTCACCCGACACCCTAAACGCTCACCTTACCTATAGCGTAAGCTGCCAATCATCGACCGCTTTTCGTACCTTGGAGCGTAACTTGGGCGCCGAAGGTCGCAAAAGCTTGATTCTTGCGGCGAAAGATAGCTGAACGACGATTTTGAAGCTATAACTACATTCATTGCCTAAGTGCTCGCCATTTCCGTGGACCCGGTCATTGACCAGTTATCGACCAAGCAGTGGCGGCTGCAGGATTCTTGAACAACCCGGGCATGGCTATAGCTAGGCTAGTCCACCTTGTAAAGCATGCATGTGTACACCCCTATACAGAAGATCCCTGGTTATCATTTACACGGATTTGTACGGGAAACAGTATAATAATTACTAGGGCATACATTAAAATGCAACCAGCCTCGCTTGAATGTATATAGCTAGCTATTTCAGTAAAATAAAGTACAGTGCAGGAGCGTAACTTGGCCAGGACAAGTACATTTTGGGCAATAGAATTGTTACTGCGTACCCTGTAGCTAACTTGCCCAGGCAAAGGAGGTAGCTGGAGATATTATAGCTAGCTAGTTATAAAGCTAAACAAATTTACAAGGTCCTACAGGTATAGCCTGGGGATTGCCCGGACATGCCCGGGCCTGCAGCCGCCTCTGCGACCAAGTGTACCAATTATCGACCGCACGTACAAATGCCTATATATAGAGCAGTTTCACGTGATGTCATAAGTCACATGAAATTCGGGGGCCTCATTCGATGCAAAGGTGCATACACAAAAGTCACAATACTCCAGGTCACAAACAAACAGCTGGCACTGAGCCTGGTAATAGTAGGAATGTTCTGAATCAATACAAAGTAACCCATCAGAATTCTTCTTGAGGCAGAACTTCTTGTCGGCAGCAGCAACTTCAATAGCCTCGTTCCGATGACAGTAGGGGCATTTGATCTCCAACACTCCTCTTCCGCAGCACTTGCAGCTTACAATACCATCTGGGGAAGCCCCAAAGCATGGCCACTGTGGATTGATTACCAACCCACTGTCGCTGACTCGAAATTCAGTGTGTGTATCTTTTGGGACAGCTGCATTAGAAGTGCATATTTTGATGTTCGTGTGTTCAATTCCTTTACCCCTTCAAACAGCAAGTCCTCCATGAAGGCATGCTACAGGAGACATGAGAAGGAGAATAGGAGAGAGTATGAGAGAAGAACTCTGGAAGTGGAGCACAGGAGCTTTACCCCACTAGTCATGTCAATCAGTTGGGGATGGGGACCATCGGCGACAGTGGCATTCAGAAGATTAGCAGGGCTAATCGCTGCAAAGCAAGGCCAATCCTACAGCAGAACCCTGCAATCCATCCGATGCAAGATTTTGTACTCCCTCATTGATTCAGCCTCAATGTGTCTACAGGGGCCCCGATCCTCCTACCATGCCCCCGCAAAGGACATCTACTTTAGTGAGAACCCAATCGACCTCATCCGGGGAGCTAGGGGACTGAACTCATCCCTAGCTAGATGACAATACTAATCTAACAGATAACGCTGCTTAATCTAACGGTCATCCATTATCCCCCTCCTTTATGTAATGGCTACTTCTTTTTGCATGGTTTATGTGTATTTCATCACAGGCAGTGCGCATGTGTGCCCGATTAATAATAATTTGGTGTATAAAAAAATAACTACTACTACATGGTTACATGGTTACTACATGGCGCTTAGGGATATCTCATACACCCCAGGAATGCTGAGTTTTTGCAGTTTAAATAAACAATTATTATTACAAAAGCACACACGAGCACTGCCTGAGACATGATTAAAGACAGACAAGGACACAATCAGTTAATGCTACTAAGTAGGAATAGGCAGGGGGTCATACTTTACATTAGCACTTCAGATGCAGTGGAGAGCTGAGAGATGGCCAGGTCAACATGAGGTGTCCTAGTAGCGTGTCCACAGCTGGAGAGGGCACCCCTGATGCATTGGATAGCAGAGCGGAGCAACGAGAAAGTGTTGAGTACGTGCGCACCACCTCATGAATATGGTTAACGGGGTGTGGCTCTGTGTGTACACTCGCGCCGCCTGCGGTTTATTTGTGGTAGCAACCGCAAACCACAGTTCTATTGTGTAGACCAGGCATGTGATCATAGAGAATACGGAAGTATCCGGAGAGTAACAGCCCCAAAGCACGTTTTGGTATTGCAACGTCGAGCTGTATTACAGCACCATCCCGTCGGCGTTGGAAGATGGACTCCACTCTGCCCGACTCCTATTCCTTTCCCAAGGAGGAGGAGAAGATACTTGAGCTCTGGAAGGAGCTGGACGCCTTCAAGACGAGCCTGAAGCAGAGCAAAGACCGACCGAAGTATGTGACCTGGCGAGTGTGCGTTGAATGATATATAATAGTATGAGTGACTGTCATCTGTCCATAGTGAAGGTGGAATGATCAGAATGTACTAGAGTGTGGTTATTTGTGTGGGGAGTACCTTCAGTGTAGTGTGGACCAATGGCCTCAGAGTAACCAGACCTATGGGATGCATTGTCTATGCTGTTCAAACTATGGATGATACCCCAATCGACTGTGTGCCTCTTTGAACTGTGTGTATGGTTGGGTAATAGTCAGTACGTTGTGTTTGGTGCAAGGAAGAAAACCGCATTTCATCATAAACAGCTCTTATTATTGAACGCTGCTATCATAATACATACTTCTGTCATATTGATGAAAATTTCATATGTTGGCAATTAACAAGATGATGCTGGGACAATCCTGGCGGATTTAGGAGCATTCAGAAACCAAGTCTGTTGAAGAGGAATCTTCTCTTCATCTTGGATGTTTTGTCCCTGAGGGTCATCATCAGCAAGTCGAAATGCTTTGAAGGATGCCTTCTTTATATAGGATTTGGGCATCCTGACTTGGAAAACCCGTATGTGAAATTTACAAGTTATAATTTTATTTTAGCAGAGTAAGACACTGAATGACTCTGAGTGCACCCAAGGTGTCACCATGTGGAGGACTCAGATGTCACTGAATGACTGGCCAATTATTGCTACGATTGAGGATCATTGCTGACGGCTAAGACATGTCTTCATTGAATCTAGCTATGTACACTGTTGTGAAGTGGAGATATTAACTGTTCTTCTGCCCTTGGGAGCTTGTCTATTCATTCCTGTAAAGTGAGAGTATAGATTAAAGGCACCCTCTGAGGTAACATTTGAATAGGTCTTTAAATGAGGAAACTTGTTCTTGCCTGTGCTTATGACAGGTCCATCCAGCTGCTTTCAACAAGGAAATGTGATTATTATTTTGTGACTATGTGCTAGTTGTCAAAATATTAGGCAAACATTGCATATTTCGCTATGTTATGTAGTAGCAGAGAGACCAGAAATTGTAGTTACAACATTGCTGGATGGATGCGTACAACATGGACAGTACGAAAGTGTGCATCTTTGTCTTCTTGCGTCTTCCTCCATTATGCTTTCTCCACGCCATTCCCCTAACCACCTGCACAATAGCAATGTGTCACATCTCTTATACAAGAGATATGATACATTGCTGCTAGTGTGTGTTGTTAGAGTTGTGGTGAGTGTGTACTGTACTAGTCAGCGTACCATCCCTCAACACACACATGGATGTGTTCGGCACACTACACTCCTGTCACTGCCCATTACATGCATGGTGCAGCACAGGACACTCATACATTCAACGAAGATCTCTCAATATGTGTGCTCAGTGCAATCACAACACTTGATATCCACAGTGTCTTGTTAATGATACAGGACGTTTGGCTGTGTATGCCTTCGTCGGCTCCTGTGACAGTCTGTGTATGGGAACAATACGGCCTCTACTGCGGGCATTGTAGGAGGGGACACACTGTTTGTTGCAGTGTGTGTGTTGAGAGATGAGGGGATTCCCCACTGCCTCCCCTGCAGGTACACATTCTATGATGGCCCACCATTTGCTACAGGCTTGCCTCACTATGGACACATCCTGGCAGGGACCATCAAGGTGAGGGTGTGGAGTGAGGGTGAGTGTGTGTGGGTGTGGGTGAGGATGTGGGGTGAGTGTGTGGGGTGAGGGTGTGGAGGGTGTGACTGAGGGTGAGTGAGGGTGAGTGTGAGTGAAGGTGAGTGTGAGGGTGTGTGGGATGAGTGTGCAGTTGTGGGTGAGGGTATGGGGTGAGGGTGTGTGGGGTGAGAATGTGTGGGGAAGATGTGAGAGTGAGGTTGTGATGGTGATAGAGGCGGGATAGTGTGCCTGCATGAATGTATGACTCAGTCTGTGAATGGTGTAGATAGAGCAAGGAGAGGCGGGAGGAGGGATCACTTGTGCAGTGATGTGCACATTGTACTGTAGTGACCATCACTCATGCATCCTGCCCCTTCTGCAGGACATTGTCACTCGCTATGCCCACCAAACTGGGTACCACGTAGAGAGAACCTTCGGCTGGGACTGCCATGGCCTCCCAGTGGAGTATGAGATTGACAAGACACTTGGCATCAAGGTGAGGTTACCTTAGAGGTACCAGTGTTCAACTCCTTCTTGCCCTCATGTCATTGTACCACTTGTTTCTCATCACTGTATTCTTTGTCCTCCCTCCCTCCCTACTCCCCCTACCCCCTCCCTCCCTCCTCCTCCTCCCCCTCCCTCCTCTCCCTCCCCCATCCCTCCTCCTCTCCCTCCCCCTCCCTCCCCCCAGGGACCGGAGGATGTAGAAAAAATGGGGATTGCCAAGTACAATGCAGAGTGCCGTAGTATTGTCATGCGATACTCCAAAGAGTGGCAGGTTTGTGGACATGTTTGCTTCATGTTCCTCTAGCCCACATGGTACATGTTTCCCTTGTACTCTGCATGTTCGGGTGGCCTCAGCAGTCTGTGCACCTGGTGTGTGTGGTGTACTGTGTGGAGTTAGTGTACTGTAGTACATGTAACCATGGCGATGTCACTTGTAGGTAGACTCAATGTGGTTCGTGTATGTGTTGGTTGGAATGAAATGTTTGACAGCTTTTGATGTGACCGTGTTGACTCTGTTCTAAGTTTTGTTTCTTTGTTTGTTTGTTAGTTCATTGTGTCCAGACTTGGTCGGTGGATTGACTTTGAGAAGGACTACAAGACCCTCTACCCTTGGTTCATGGAGACCATCTGGTGTGTGGGGGAGGGGGAGGGGGGGAGGTTGGGGGAGGGGAGGAATGGCTTAAAGCATGTTCAGCCATTTGTGATGAATGTTGTTGTCGATGTTACCTAATGATATTCTTTGCCTCCTCAGGTGGGTGTTCAAACAGCTGTACGACCGCGGCATGGTGTACAGAGGGTACAAGGTGATGCCGTACTCCACAGCGTGCAGCACTCCGCTGTCCAACTTTGAGGCTGGTCAGAACTACAAGGACGTGATCGACCCAGCTAGTAAGTGGAAGGGGAGGGG
>OZ025874.1:996011-1081011 GCA_964019415.1 Ianthella basta | reverse complement strand
AGCTGGTTCATAAGGGTTGAGAGCATTGTCGACAGACTGCTAGTGAACAACAAGAAGAGTTACTGGTAAGGGGAGGGAGGAGAGGGGAAGGGAAGGGAGTGGAGGAGAGGGGAGGGGAGGGGAGGGGAAGAGAGGGGAGGGGAGGATGTGAGGGGAGGGAGGAGAGGGGAGGATGTGAGGGGAGGGAGGAGAGGGGAGGAGAAGGGAAGGAGAGGAGAGGGGAAGAGAGGGGAGGAGAGGGGAGGGGAGGGGAGGAGGGGGGAGGATGTGGGGGGAAGGGAGGATGTAGGGGGAGGGGAGGGGAGAGTCTGTGAGGGGACTTTGATGGGGTGGGTGAGTGTCATGTTGCTATTTCCATCCCATCTTACTGTCATCAGTTTATACTACAAACTTTCCATCATGCCATCATCACGTGTCGCTTTCTGTCAGGCTGTCATGTGTTATCGTCACATGCTGTCCTCATTTGCCCACTGTTCCCTGGTGCAGGGTGCCAGAGTTTGTTCAGGAGAAGAGGTTCCACAACTGGCTGAGGGATGCTCGAGACTGGGCCGTCTCTCGCAACCGCTACTGGGGCACCCCCATCCCGATATGGGCCTCCGAGGACATGGAGGAGGTGGTCGTGGTGGGCTCCATCCAGGAGCTGGCCGACCTCTCGGGGGTGAAGGTAGAGGACCTGCACAGGGAGAAGTGAGCAGCTGTGGGAAGGAGGGGAGGGGCGAGGTGAAGTGGAGGGATGAAGGGAGAGGGGAGGAAAGAGTGGCTGAAGCTTACTGTGCTGTTCCATTACTACTTATCTTGATCTTCAAGTTTGAGTGTGCAGAGTGGTGTTTGTCTGTCACCTGTCCAGCTCCTCATAGCATTCTTCCTTTAATACTGTCACTACCCCTCCTTTCCCCTCCCCTCCCCTCCCCTCCCCTCCCCTCCTCCTCCCTCCCCTCCCCCCTCCCTCCCCTCCCTCCCCTCCCTTCCCTCCCCTCCCTCTCCCTCCCCTCCCCTCCCCTCCCCTCCCCCCACTCCATTGCAGTGTGGACCCAATCACCATCCCTTCGCAGCTTGGCAAGGGAGAGCTGCATCGAGTGTCTGAGGTGTTTGACTGCTGGTTTGAGAGTGGCAGCATGCCGTATGCTCAGAGCCACTACCCGTTTGAGAACAAGAAGACATTTGAGTCTGGGTTCCCTGCGGACTTCATTGCGGAAGGAATCGACCAGACCAGGGGATGGTAAGGAGATGTTTTCTTCAGGGGATTGAGCTATTTGTATTTTGTAGTTTGGTGGTACGTACTCTAGAATGCATGTATGTATATACACTACACACAGTACTGTAGTCATGTTTACACACACGCACACACATACACATGTACTCTTTTGCACACTATACACACATATTATTATACATGTATACACACATGCACACCTGTATAAACACTAATATGTGCACGCACAAATGCATAGGATAAGCCCGTCCCAATCCCTCCTCTATGTCCCTCCCCCTCCCCCTCCCCTCCCCTCCCCTCCCCCTCTCCCCCTCCCCTCCCCCTCCCCCTCCCCCTCCCCCTCCCCTCCCCTGGCAGGTTCTACACTCTCCTGGTTGTGTCCACTGCTCTCTTTGACAAGCCTCCTTTCAAGAACCTCATTGTCAATGGACTGGTCCAGGCAGCAGACGGGCACAAAATGAGCAAACGACTGAAGAACTATCCGGACCCGATGGACATTGTCAATGAGTTTGGGGCAGATGCACTCAGGTGGGGATGAGTGTGACAACAGGGTGGAGTACGCTCTGAGTGCATATGGTAGCTGTGAAGTGTCCTGTGTGGGTAGGGGTTGACAGATGTGTGCACTACTGAGCTTCATTAGCCAGTAACAATTGAATTGGCTCCATTCAAATAATTCCTGAATAACGAAGTTTGGTGGTAGTTTCACACGTACAGTGGCTAAATGAAGCACTGGCACTCACTCTATTCCACGGGATAACAAACTGGCAATCTAATGTGGTACGCGTTGAAGTGTAGTCTACGTATCGTTTTCCTTCTCTTCTTCATTTCTCTCTTCCTCCAGACTCTACCTCATCAACTCACCTGTTGTGAGAGGGGAGAGTCTTCGGTTCCAGAAGGAAGGAGTGCGAGATGTTGTCAAGGATGTCTTCTTGCCTTGGTACAATGCCTTCAGGTTCTTCATGCAGAACATCCAACAGAGGAAGGTGGAGAAGGGGGCGGAGTTCCGACATGATGACTACGCCCCCCTCATGCCCACCAACACAATGGACCGGTGGATACTCTCCTTTCAGCAAAGCCTTGTCAAATTTGTTCACCAGGAGATGAAGGGTGAGCACCGATTAGAATCATCCGCTGTGTGTGTGTGTGTGTATTGGTCTCCTGTGTAGACAACAATGTCTTCACGTGTTGAGATATTCCACAAACAAAGCACTGAAATGTGGAACAACTGCCGAACAAGACACGTTGTCCACTAGCACTGAGATGCCCTTGTATGTAGCAGGACAGCTGTAGGGGCTGACTAACTTGTAGCCGTAGCTGGTGACTGTGAATGGCACAGTGCACTAGACGAGGGGCTCTCTGTCTGGCTGAAGGAATAGTGATGGACACTCTGGGTGTCTGTGTCATGTCTGTGTGCTGTCTCTGTTTTGTCTAGCGTACCGTCTGTACACGGTGGTGCCTCGTTTGGTGCGTTTCATCAACCAACTGACCAACTGGTATGTGAGGTTCAACAGGAGGAGGGTCAAGGTGAGGGGTGTGGCAGGGGGTGGGGCAAGAGGTGGGGTAGAAGGTGGGGCAAATGAAGTGGTGAAGTAGGCGGTGAGGGGAGGGCAGGAGTATGGAATATTAAAGCAAAGTGGATGAGCATGTTGACCGCTTACAAGTGTCTGCCATTTTAGCTGATGTGTACTTGTTTTGTTTACTTGTTTATTCTGTTATTTGTACACAGGGTGAGCTTGGTGAGGAGGAGTGTGAGCAGGCCTTGCACACGTTGTTTCACGTGCTGTTCACGATGGCACGAATGATGGTATGTGGGAGCGGGGGGAGGGGGAGGGGGAGGGGCACATGAGAAAGGGGAGTGGTGGGGAAGGGCACATGAGTACAGGGGGAGGGGGAAGGGGAGGGGCACATGAGTACGTAAGGGAGGGGGAAGGGGAGGGGCACATGAGTATGGGGGAGGGGGAGGGGGTGGGGCACATGAGCACAGGAGGTGGTGTATGAGTATGTGTGTGTGTGTGTGAGGATGAAATGAACCGTGGTGGTATGCCTATGGCTGATGATACTGTAGATCATTTATAAGAAGCATTCTTGGAATGGTGTTGTACAATCATGTGTCATGTATCGGCCATTTTATCACACCTCAGGCTCCCTTTACACCTTTTCTGACTGAGAAGATGTACCAACATCTCCGCTTACTCCTGACCACGCCCCCTAGTGATGACTCTGCCTCCATCCATTACTTGATGTGTCCCAAAACCAAGTACGTAAGAACTGGAATGAGAATGACTGAATATACCCAAGGGTTCAACACACGTTGACCCTCACTGCTGTCCCCATCTTAGTGATGACACTGCCTCCAACAAGTGTCCATCACTATGTGAATGCATTGGGGTCAATTCAGGAGCAGTAGCAGTTTGTGTTGTGTTCTCACATGTGCAAACACCTAACCTGCCTAATCAGACCACCTGTGGAACCTGTCTAAGCAGACCACTTCTGGAACCTGTCTAATCAGACCACCTGTAGGACATGACCTGGCCTGCATGCATGTAAACTGTATTCCATGTACAGTACTGTGGTTGTGTGTGTAGGGAGGAGCTGATTGATGTTGCCATGGAGAGGTCGGTTGCTAGGATGCAGGCTGTGATTGAGCTGGCTAGGGTTATTAGGGACAGGAAGGTCATGCCAGTTAAGGTAGGTAAGAATAGGTCATGTGACTGTCATGTGATGTGACATCATTGCAAAATCCTGGCCTTGTCTCCCATTCCTCAGTTCCCACTTCCAACTGTGATTGTGATCCACAAGGACCAGCAACTATTGGAGGATGTGCTCTCACTAAAGAACTACATACTGGAGGTGAGTACACACAGACATACAGACAGATGGACAGGTGGATCATGTACACAATTGCTTTATGCTATGTGCCAATTGTGTACAACTACCATCCCCCCTCCCCTCCTCTCCCCTCCCCCCTCCCCTCCCCTCCCCTCCTCTCCCCTCCCCTCCCCTCCCCCATTAGGAGCTCAATGTCAGAGAACTGATGGTTGCCTCTGATGAGAGTGAGTATGGGGTGTCTCTGAAGGCAGAGCCTGACCCAAACCGAGTGGGGAAGAGACTCAAAGGAGACTTCAAGAAAGTCTCTGAGAAGGTGAAGAACCTTGCAGATGAAGAGCTGAGACAGTTTGAAGCCACTGGGGAGATTGTCGTAGAGGGATACACCCTTGACAGTGATGACATCAAGGTGGGTGGGCGTGTCTGGTGTGATGACCACACCTCTTCCCATCACTATCCCATGTACATTCCTCCTACCTTGCTCCTGCCCTCTGTAGATCTCCTACTCAGTGCAGGCAGCTTCCTCTGGCAACTATGAGGCCCACTCAGACCGTGAGGTGAGGAAACAGCTGTGCAAGTTTAGTGTACTGTATGTTGTAGGTATGTATGTATTAACATATAACCCACTTCCCCCTGTCCCTCCATGTCCCACCCCCTGTCCCCCCATCCCCCTGTCCCCTTCCCTGTCCCCCCATGTCCCACCCCCTGTCCCCCTGTCCCCCCATCCCCCTGTCCCCCTGTCCTCCCTGTTCCACTTGTTCCCCTGTCCCCCTGTCCCCTTCCCTGTCCCCCCATGTCCCACCCCCTGTCCTCCTGTCCCCCCATCCCCCTGTCCCCTTCCCTGTCCCCCATGTCCCACCCCCTGTCCCCCTGTCCCCCCATCCCCCTGTCCCCCCGTCCTCCCTGTTCCACTTGTCCCCCCATCCCCCTGTCCCCTTCCCTGTCCCCCCCATGTCCCACCCCCTGTCCTCCTGTCCCCCATCCCCCTGTCCCCTTCATGTCCCACCCCCTGTCCTCCTGTCCCCCCATCCCCCTGTCCCCCCGTCCTCCCTGTTCCACTTGTTCCCCTGTCCCCCTGTCCACTCCCTGTCCCCCCCATGTCTCACCCCCTGTCCCCCTGTCCCCCCGTCCTCCCTGTTCCCCTGTCCCCCTGTCCACTCCCTGTCCCCCTTGCTCCCCCGTCCGCTGGTCCCCCTGTTCCTCTGTCCTACCTGTCCCCCTCTCTGTCCCCCCATCCCACCCTCTGACCCACCCCCTGTCCCACCCCCTGCCCCTCCCCCTGCCCCTCCCTCTGCCCCACCCTAAGGTCCTGGTCCTCCTGGACTGCACACCCAGTGCAGAGATGTTGGAAGAAGGGGTTGCTCGAGAGGTGGTGAACAAGGTGCAGAAGTTGAGGAAGAAGGTTGGTCCATCCTCCCTCCTCACATACTGCCCTCACTCTCCACCTTCAAACACCCCCACACCATCCCTCCCACCCTCACTCTTATAACACCTATTCTCCCTCTCTGCCCCTCCCTCAAGGCTGGCCTGAAGCCCACAGACCCAGCCTGTGTTCTGTATGAAGCCATCCCGAGTGAGGGAGACGGCTCGCAGACAGCTGCTGATGAACTGAATGACCTTATCCAGCGTCAGACAGAGTATATTGCTGCCGCCATCAAACTGGACTTCAGCAGGAAGCAAGGGGAAGTCCTTGGCAAGGTCCTTGAGAAGGACACACAGAAGGTGTGTTTGGAGCACAACAAACTGTTCTGCCAGCAAGACATGTGCCTGCTTTGTTGTGTACTGCTTCAGCGTACTCTAGTAATGCTATTTGACATGCTCTCCTATTTGTGAAGGACACTACTGATGGTTGACCACCATCTAGTAGCTGGTCAATCTCATCCACTCCACTCCCCTTCAGTACTCCCCCACTCTCACACCCCACCCTACACCCTACCTCCCCCACCCTCACCCCACCCCACACCCTACCTCCCCACCCTCACACCCCACCCCACACCCTACCTCCCCCACCCTCACACCCCACCCCACACCCTACCTCCCCCACCCTCACACCCCACCCCACACCCTACCTCCCCCACCCTCACCCCACCCTACACCCTACCTCCCCCACCCTCACACCCCACCCTACACCCTACCTCCTCCACCCTCACACCCCACCCTTCATGCCACATACCTCCCTCTCTCGCTCATCCTTCACGTCCCTTCTCCTACACAGATGAAGGGCAAAGTTGGTTCTGCCCTCTCCCTGTGGCTGTGTGAGGTGGAGGGCAGTCCACTTCAGAGAGGACCCACCCAACCGACTGCTTCACCAGTGACCACAGGAGGGCAAGGAGAGGAGAAGGCCGGAGGGGTGCCCACCCTGAAGGAGGCTGCTCGTACTGCAGCCGTCTGTTCAAACAGACCTTTGAATATTCCTGCATGCAAATTTGTGAATGTTGAGCTTCTTCCTGGGGCCGAAAATGGCATCAGAAATCCCTACAAAGTCCCTTTCAAGATTACTGTGCTCTTGGAGAATCCCTCGGGTGCCAATGCCTTAAACTACCATGGACTTGTGCAAGAGGTGAGATGGGCTAAGGGGCCTGTAACTGTCAAGATGTGAAGGCATTCCTCCTGACACATTCACATCCTGCATCTCCTCCTTTGTTTGTTCTTCCTCTCCCCTCCCCTCCGGGGCCTCCCCTCCGGGGCCTCCCCTCCTCTCCCTTCCCCTCCCCTCCCCTCCCCTCCCCTCCCCTCCTCTCCTCCTCTCTTCCCCTCCCCTGCCCTCCCCTCTCCTCCTCCCTGTCAGGTGACTCGTATGCTACAGTGTCAGTGTGCGAAGGTGGTCCTGTACACCAGTGAGGGGAGAAGAGTGGAGGAGAGCTATGACTTGGCACAGCTCAGCACACAGACCCTCTACGTCACTGCTAGGGTAAGGTGTGCTGGTGTGAGCTGTAGTGAGGTGATGTGGTGTGGTACTGGATACGTAGTGTTGAGGTGTGTAGTGTCTTGTGTGTTAGGGTCACTGTAGTAGTGTTCGTAGTCACTGTAGTGGTGTAGTGTGGTGAAGGTAGTGAGTGGTGTAGTGTGGTGAAAGTAGTGAGTGGTGTAGTGTGGTGAAAGTAGTGAGTGGTGTGGTGTGGTGAAGGTAGTGAGTGGTGTAGTGTGGTGAAGGTAGTGAGTGGTGTAGTGTGGTGAAGGTAGTGAGTGGTGTAGTGTGGTGAAGGTAGTGAGTGGTGTAGTGTGGTGAAGGTAGTGAGTGGTGTAGTGTGGTGAAGGTAGTGAGTGGCGTAGTGTAGTGTGGTGAAGGTAGTGAGTGGCGTAGTGTGGTGAAGGTAGTGAGTGGCGTAGTGTGGTGAAGGTAGTGAGTGGTGTAGTGTGGTGAAGGTAGTGAGTGGCGTAGTGTGGTGCCGTGTTAGTGAGGTGTGACTATTCTACTGCAATGTTGTGCTTTTCTCGCACCAGGATCAGGGTGACAAGGTTACCATAGCAACCCCAAACAGAGCTGGTGCTCCATTCTGCCAGTTTGAGGATGTCCCAATGGAGGGAGGGAGGAGGGCTACAGTGCTGAGGGAGAACCCGGCTGGGAGGAAGCTGCCCATTGGAGACCCTCAACAGGTATGTACTTCTCATTGGGCTACGCCGAGGGAGATGAACAGCATTTTAGGCAGCGAAGTGCAGAGTGGGCAGTACAAGCTAATCACATGTTGATTAGTGTCAATAGATAGGCTCAATGTATAATGTTGGTCTGACTTGACTTCAGTTTTGGGATGACCGTCATGGAGCAGTACTGGATTACAGTGTGTTGGATATTGGAAGTATTAGGTGTTAGCCTACAGAGCCATCTTGCTGTTTCATACAGTATTCCTGTGTTCTTGCTGCGGACAACCCTACAAACAGGGCACTTTCTAGTTCCACAGGGTGTTCACATTATTTGGGATCCACTGTAGTTACGTTCGTGTCCCCATGGCTTCATATTCTTGATGTAGCATGTGATTATGTTATTTAGGATTTATTTATATGAATTTGGCTAAGCTGCTGTACAATATTGATGCAAACAAGATGAGAATCTGTCCATTATGTTTGTGGGGACTACTACAGTATTGCTTACCCGAGTACTAGTAGTACTCCTGCAGCTGGTGTTTGTAAAGATCTGTTGTTTCTTGTGTCTACTGAGTTGTGTATCACACAGGTTGTTTTTGTTTTGTTTAGAGCACAATTGTTTGGTTCACGTCCGTACTGTACAGATAGTTGGGATATAAGACTATTAATTTCTGTTTCTTGTGTGCAGTTTGCAGCGAAGTTCCTGTCAAGTTAAAGCTGGCCAATTGGATTCACAAATTAATCAACTCTTAGTATTAATTTATTTTACAATTGTCACTGAACTTGTGATACTGTTTACATGAATAGTGCTGGGCATCTCGCGTTATTTGACATGTTATCTCAGATAACATGTGTGTAGTAGAAGTCATGTGATGTAGTGCAAAGCGGTAGCCCCATATCCGAGGTTGGCCGCGATTCTGACAAACTACACAGTATATATATTGCATGATGGCTCCAAGTGACCAGGAAAGGAGTAAGTTGTCATCCCTGCAGAAGGGGCGACCAGCTTTGCACACCTTCCCAGTGCTTCCTGCTATCTTCGATTGTACGTGAAGAAGCTCTCTTCTTCTCCGTCGTCTACCATCTCAGCGACATAGGGATATAGGAGGGGTAGAATCGAATTCAGATTAAACTTCAGTTCGAATGGTATGCAATGTGTGCAAGCTCGAGCTAGCAAGACACCCTGCAGTACAGTGTGTAAATTCGCCACGCGCGTGCTTCCCGACCACCGTCACGTGATACATCATCCTCTGCCTTATATAGCTTGAGCCGAGGTGCCTTGGTTAATTTCAGGCGACCATTTGTGAGTCCAATCTCTGGTTTAAGCTATTGTTCACTTGGGGTAGGGCCACCAGCTGGGGACTGTTGGAGGGATTCTTCAGCCGTTGAAAGACGATCGTAAGAGAAGTTGCTGCAATGGGTTCGCCATTTTGCGGCATAGCTACGTTGTCACTCTGTATATTTCATTCTTCATCTGTCAGTGCTGCTCATCTTATTTCTGTATTACATACGTCTTTCACTGCATGTGGCCATGGTGGATCATTCCTACTGACCATTCCTCCTCTAGTTGTACAAACATGCAAGCACTGCTCAACCAGTTCCCTCTTTCTGTC
The DNA here is from genome assembly GCA_964019415.1 of Ianthella basta. Classification (NCBI taxonomy): domain Eukaryota; kingdom Metazoa; phylum Porifera; class Demospongiae; order Verongiida; family Ianthellidae; genus Ianthella; species Ianthella basta. The sequence continues at coordinate 1,071,777 of OZ025874.1, read as the reverse complement.
CCATGGTAGAACATGAGGCACTCCCACAATCAGTCCAGAGCTCGTGTGCGCGTTCAACACCGAACATATCCGTCAGCCATCTTTGGCACTGCCAGCCTCAACAATGCAACAGGGCATGCCAGATGCTTTTTGAGAGCAATGGTGCGTGTGTTCTTCCTGTATCTAATCCTGCTGTCGGCGGTGTGGATCTCAGCACAGCTTATCACACCTCCATCAGGAGCCGAAGTACCAGTGTCAGGTTGGTGGGTTGATCATGGCACGTGTGTACTGTATGTTGTGTCACACTCATCAGTGTACACCGTATCACTAGTGATTCACAGTCAATGTATGTAACTGCTAAGCACTTGCTCAGTTGGACCTCTGTTGAGGAGTCAGCCATTACAGACCCCAACCCACACTCTGTGTGCAATAACTGCCTGCTGTTTAGAGTTCAACTTTCCTTCCATACACACACACAGAGCCCAACTGGCCCAACCCTCACTTGGGTGATGGTTCAATGGATGATGTGTGGCGTCATGTCGAACAGGACGATGAATGCTTCTACTGTCTCTTTGAAGAGTGGATGAAAGGTGACCCAGGAATAAGTGACCTTTTGAGCTGCCCCCTCTCAGATGAGGTAAGGAGTGTGTTGTTGTCTTCTGTGTTTGCTTTAGGCTGTAGTCACTGCACGACTATACGAGTTGGCTTTTGTGTTTGCAAGAATCACAACAAGTGATTGGACTCTGGTGTATGAATGTAGTGTACAATACATATGCCTATGTAATGTGTATTATACCAATTTGTGCACATTACATAGACGCCATGGTTATACACACTCGCTGTGATCTTTCTGCTGTAGTCTTACATCACTAGCAGACATTTCTCTGCCTACCTTGCCAAGATGTATGCATAGGTGTGATGTGGTGTGTGTGGTTGTTGTGGATGTGTTTTGATTCAGCACATCCTCAACATGCTACTGTTTGTACTGCATTCCTGATTGTCGACACCCACTGTGTTAGGAGGTGATACGTGTCACTCTTCCTGTACAGGTGACCACAGTATCTGTGCACGTGAGACCAACCCATCTCCTTCTGTCAGTGAAGCGTTGCACGGCCTTCAATGCCATGATCAAGAGGATGGCTATTTTGGTCATCACCTTCCTTCGGCAAATGGCAGTGTCTCTCCTTGTCACGTTCCTGGGGTTGTCTACTTTACTCCATGAAGAAATGCTCGCTCACTCAGCTAGAAGAAAGAAAGGTCAGAAGGCAGCTTCATCAGCTAGATGCTACTGCTATTGCCATTGGCTAGTACACGTATAGAGGGTAGATTATTAAATGAAATCTATTCTTTAATGCTAACATGTACGTACAGTAGGTAAGAAGGATGCCTTTTGTCCACGCCGAAAGAAAAGTGCATTCGAGTTCATCTTTGTACCCAGTCCATTCACTGTTGGTGTGGCAGTTGTGAAGAGGTGGGTCCTGTTGTACGAGCACTATGTCTCACTCAACAGCTTGTGTAGAAGTGTAGGTAGAAGGTGATCGTGATGAGTATGAAAGTGAATCAATTCATTTGCAGGTACAAGTGCCAAGCAGTGTACAAGCAACTTTATAATCTGTTAGTGAAGTTTCCTTCACTGAAGCTCCGGAAGAGAACAAAGTTTGCGAGAAGAATACATGGTCGTTTAGTGGTGTCGTTCACCATCCCAAGGTCCTATGTAATGCACATTAGGGTAAGTGAGCTCCACCACACTGCTCTGCATACCCTGCAGCTGTCACATTGTCATGGGTAACACATTCCTCTATCACTTTTGACTTCCTCTCTACCTTGTACGTGTCGCTGTCCCATGTTGTGTTTCTCTTGCTCTCCTGTGTACAGTTCAAACACTCCAGATCCTGCCTTGTATTGCTAAGATGCGTTGCACACCTTGTCAAGAGACTGTTGGCCCAGGCTGTGTCTGCTGTCCTTGCGTGCGGCTTGCTGCTTTTGGCAGGAGATGTGGAGGTCAACCCTGGACCTGTCACAGGTAAGGAGGTCTTGAGGGTACCTTGAGTTCAACAGTTGTGGTTGCAGTATCACTCATTGAGATGGTCTGGTCCGGTTCACGGCCATTTCCCCCCCCCCCCCCCCCCCCCTCTTTCTCACGATTAATAGTTCTCAATGTTGTCCTTCACTCATTGTGATGTGTACTATTGCAGTATGTCTAGGTTATAGCTCTAATTCGAGTCTCATTGTTGTTTTAGAGACCTAGGGATATTGTGCAATCACTTTGGGCTTCACCCCTCGGTGATACTTAGTCTTCCTTTGTTGGTCCAGTCACATGCAGTGAGACCTTTCCATACTTGTCACCATGCACTGTGACCCAGCTGTCTGTCCTTTGCAGAGAGATTTCCTGATTCAGAGGCAGTTTTCTACTCAGCTCATGAAATGGAACATAGCAGAAGTGCCGTGTGTATAGAGACGTGCCCTTATTCCAGGTGTCCTTTTTGGAGCGGTGCCCTGTTTCTGGGTGCCCTTTATAGAGATTTGCCCCTATTCAAGATGCCCTTTATGGAGAGGTGCCCTTATTCATGTGTCACTTGTAGAGCATCAGTTCCTTGTCCTTGTCTTCCAGTGTCCTTTAACCTGTCAGGTTTGTGTACCATGTGTCTTCCCTTTCCATGAAGCTGTACAAGTACTAGATGACTTTCGGAAACAGTTCATTAAGGAAATGGATGCTTATGCTGTCGTTTGGGAACTTTTTCACAAAGACATTATCAGTGAGGGTGATAAGGACAGGCTGACACAGTTTGATGAACCGAGGCAACGTAACCAGTTCCTGCACCGGACTTTGAAGAAGAATTGTACTTGTGATGCCTTGGCGACTGTCTGTGACATCATCACTGCAGTTAAGGGCAACCCAAATATGAAAGCACTAGGCGAATCTATGAAGAGGAGACTGGAGACAGGTGGGTAAGGTGCGTGCGCGTGTGTGTGTGCGTGCGTGCGTGTGTGCACGTGTGTGTGTGTACTGTGTGTGTACTGTGTGTGTGTGTGTGTGTGTGTGTGTGTGTGTGCGTGTGTGCGTGTGCGTGTGTGTGTGTGTGTGTGTGTGTGTGTGTGTGTGTGTGTGTGTGTGTGCATGTGTGTGTGTGTGTGTGTGTATGTGTGTGTGTGCATTTGCATGTGCGTGAATGCATGCGTGTGACTGTGTGTGTGGTGTCACGGTTACAGTGCTGTGCTAACTCAGGTTACTTTCAAGTCTCAAGTCTGTACTGACATTGAGAATAGCTTTACAATCCAACCCTGTCCAATCACTGTCTGTGCCTCCTCCTTGAGTAGCTACATGGCACTATCTTCTTCCTAATCCCTCAGCTCACAAGCGTAGTCTTTCGCCCCCTGAAGGAGCTTCATTGCCTTTTGCCATCATCACAGCCAATTCAAGGGAGCAAGATGTGGTTCGCCACTTTCTCAATTTAGGTGCGGGTGCTGTGTTGAATAAAGCACAGAAGTGCACTTGGGACAATGATGCATTTCTTGGTGAAGTGGTAAGAGTTGAGTTTGTCTGTAAAACAAGTGACTACGAATTGTTTAAGTTTGTGGATAAAAAGAATGCAAGCAATGTGGTGGCCGGCGTTCACATGAAGTTACCGCAAGTGAATGCCACCATAGTTGGTGGTGTTACTGGCACAACATTCTAGCTATTAAAGGAAGCTGACAAGCAAAACTGGAGCCTTGAGGTCATTTTTGCTGTTGGTTGCTGTCAGGTAAATATGGAGAAGCCAGACTATGGTAATAGTCTTTGAGGTGCAGTGCTTCTGTCCAGCAACTTGGAAGACTACCTGGGACAGGGCAAGGCTAGGGACACAGGCTTGGACCCACAAATGTGTGCTTATGTAATTGTGATCATGTGCACACATGTGTCTGTTTGTGTGTTCGTGTTACACAGTCTTGACATGGGGTAAACCCAACTGTCTTCAGGTTGCATTTTGCAACACTGTTGGTGTATTGAGCAATACTTTGTCATATGTTATGAGTACCCTTCCTTCACATGTACATGTCTACTAAACCGGAATGCTTGTACAGTATGCTGACTTACTACATATGTCATACTAATTGTGTATTTGTAGACATTATTGAAGTGAGTGGTAGAATCACTGATTCACTCTGTCCCACATTTTGTATTCTGTACAGGACATAATCTGGGTAGTCTGGATGACAAGGAGGAAGAAGCCGAAGCAATGGCCACTGACAGTAAGTACGTATCACAAATACTGTCAGCATTGATGTTGGTGTCAATGTCATTCCTTCATTCTTGTGGGGCCGACCAGTTAACACCTCATTCATGAGGGCATGTACATTACTCCTGAGCTTCCACCTTTGGTTAACATCCCATCCCCTTCTCCACTGCTCCACTTCACTGCCAGCCACTCTTTACCGTTAGGTTTAAGAGTAGTGTTGATCCTGTTAGCTGTTCATGCTACTTAATTCCACTCCCCATGATTGTGAGACAGAGTGCACTTCCACTATCCCTGTAGTACTTTCACTCGTGCAGTAATGTCAAATGATACTACGTGTCACTCAGCATTATACATGTCAGTACATTCATTTATGCATGCATGCGTGTTGGAGTGTTCATTTCACATGGAGTACCAGTATATATGCTACGTCATGGGCGGATTTAGGGGGGGTCCAGGGGGTCATGTGACCCCCCCTTAGCCTAGACCCTAAGATTTTTTCAAAGCAGAAAATGGCAGTAAGCAGTATTTATGGCATAGAAAGGGCTATGAATCAACTATGACACAATCATTTTTACCATAAACCTGCCCGATGTGATTGTACAGTAGTCCAATATGCCAAATTTGGCTTTTACTTCAATGCCACCCGCTGGCGGCCATTTTTATGCGTTATTTTATTGCAATAAAGATGGCCGCTCAGACGTGTGAAGTTTGAAAAATTATTTTTGACCCCCCCTTTACAAAATCTTGGATCCGCCCCTGTACGTAGTTCACATTGTACTTCTTTAGTTTCAGATTTCAAGAAATCCCTTGACGCAGCTCTTGCCAAAGGATCTGTTGAAGTTGAAATTGTAAAGTGTGTCACCCTTGGTCCCCCTGAAGCCGGGAAGACACAACTCAAGGAAGCTCTTGTTGGCAGATTTGAGCCCACCAGTGAAAGCACCCCGATGTCCACAGGAGCTGAGGTGGTCATGCAGCGCTACGTCCATGGGGATACCTCGTGGGAGCCACTAACACGAGAGATGTTGCGCAAGTCCCTTCACACAACTGTGAAGGAGGAGACATTCACTGAATCAACTGCATCCAGAAGTGAGGTGCTAGCACCAGAGCAGGAGATTCAGACAGTACCAACTGGTACGCAAGAAGATGGCAGTGGAGACAGGGTAGAGAGTAAAAGGGCCTTGCAGGAGTCCTTTGCAGCTGTCAGGGCAAGTGTAGAAGAAGGGTTGAAAGAGGCAGATCCAACAGAAGTCAAAGGCCTGCAGAAGATGCGTATTATCCACTTGATTGACAGTGGTGGCCAGCCTGCTTTTTTTGACTTCCACCCAGTGATTGCTACCTCCCGTGCCGTGTACTTCCTGGTGTACAACATGGAGGATGAAGATAAGGATGCGAAGAAAGGGCTGGATGCTAAGCCAAAGATCACATACCGAAAGAAGAAATTCCCCACCAAGGAGTTGCCCAACGAGAAGCGGTCAAACCTGTCCACAATTAAGGACTCACTTTTGACCCTCCATGACTGCAGGAAGAAGTTCATTACAATGGAAAGGAAACTGCACCGTTGGTTTGGTGACTCTATCAGTAAGTCAGAAGATGTGCTTTCTGTGCTAGTGGTTGGCACAAGAAAGAGGGAGGAGGAGGTCATTGCCTCAGAAGGTGAGAAGCTGGCAAATGAGTGCAGCTATCTGCCTCTCTGGGATTTGGAAAACGTTCTTCACTGTGCTCAAACACGTACAAAGCTGTTTGCAGTAGACAGCACAGACCCAACTTGTCAGGGAGTGAAAGCCGTACGAAGAGAGGTTGATCGAGCAGGATGCATGTACAAGCTCCAACTTCCCATTTCATGGTTTTTCTGTCAACTGATCTTCTGGTCAGTAAATGAAGATCTGCACGTTCTCACCTACGCCGACCTTCAAGATCTGTGCCAACAGGAGGACCTCGTTGCTGATTCTGATGAGTTCCGAGCCATGGTTCGCACATTCCATCTCCTTGGCATTTTCTCTTTCCCGTACTTTGACCTGGAATTCACCCTAGGCAGTCAGTGGAAGCCAGATGACAAGCCAGTCTTCACCAACCCTGATGTGCTGTACCAACAGGTGACCAAAATACTAGAAATAGCATTTCGTGACCTGGAGGGGACTGATATGAAATTAGCAGAAAGAAAAAGTCTGAGGAAGCTTCAAAGAAATGGTCAACTTGATACAGATACCTGTAGACATCTTGGCATTCCAGATCAGTTGGGGTCTTACACAGGGATCCGCTCCTACCTCCTGGAGCAGCTGGACCAATGGGGGCTTGCAGCAAAGCTGGAAGAGGCAACAGGCACTGGTACTACCTACCTCATACCTTCTGCCCTTCCTGCTTGTGACAAGGATCCTCTCAAGTGCGCTAATTCTCCTATTCCGTCACTGGCTTTCACATTTTGTCTACCACTCCCTGATCATGAGCTTGATCACATCCCTGATAGCAAGAAATTCTATTATGTTCCTCATGGGATTTTCCCTCATTTGATTGTGCAAGCAGAAAGGAAAGGCTACAAGATTCGAGAGAACACAGACTATGAGAAGTGCTTGTTTCGTGATGCAGCCATATTTAGCACCGAACCCTCACACAAGATGCGATATGCGTACAATGTGATGGTAGTGGACAAAATGGATCACATCACTATTTCAGTTGATCCTGCAAATAAATCCAAGGAGAGGTCATCTCGAGATGAATGTCGGAAGATCACAAGTGACTTCAAGGATGCAATGGAAGCAACCTATAAGAGGATCTATTGCACATCACTCGACGTCACAGTTGCATGCGAGTGTACTTGTGAGAGACCAGGGGCACCTCTGTCACACCTGGCTAAGATCATCCACAGTCAAGACGGCTGCTGTGAATTGCAGTGTTTACTGCCAGGAAGAGTGTTTCAGGATGTTTGTCCTCCAGAAATTGCAGCATTGCTCTATGACCAAGGTAGGTATCTGTAGGGCATTCCTTGGGCTGTACATGGTGTATTAATGTGGAGTTCAAGTAAATATGAATGTACCTTAGCACTGTTAGTGAAGTACCTATTTTCACTTCAACTTTCAAGTGGCTTGTCATAATTTTTTTTTGTTTTTTTTGTTTTTTATTGCTCATCTAATTATTTGCTAAATTTAGAAAATGCAATAGGCACACATGCGCACTGCCTGAGATATAAACTGAGTAAAAGAAAAATAGAATAAAAGAAAAATATGCAGTCAGATGAGGGGGGTGCCCCCTCAAGAATAAGTCCAGTCAATCAAAGAAATTAAAATGCGAGGTGGAGCCCCCCATAGTTCCCATCACTGAGGCAGCATTTCCCCTTTGCACCGCGATGGAGAGGCGTTGCTGCAGGTAGGAGAAGGACTTGGCTTCCCCAGTGACCTGTTTGAGACGGCAACCCAGCTCTCTCAAGAATGAGAAAGTCTCTGGCCCAAAAGGGCCTGCCGTCTCAATGGCCACCGGTGTGAAGGTGTAGCACTGGTCGAGGGCTGAGTACCTCTCCTGCTTGCTCCGCTCAGCATGGGCTGCCACCGCACCTGCTTCCCTGGTAGCACTTGGCAGGTGGGAGGGTGCAAATGTGTCTACCTTGTCATAATGGAAAACTAATAAGAACAGACAGTGGATGGCCACAATAATACATGGGAAATATGAGGAGTGGGTGGATTGTTACATAATCAGTGCTACAGTGGAGGGATATACAGTAGTACAGGCTGCTCAGTCTATAAACTTGGGGGGGGGTAGCAGTCACTGAGGTGGACCGTTTGCGTAAATGTGGAAGCTGCATTGTACAGTCACTGTGGGCTAGGGCTTGTCATGCAACTGATGAAATGCATTCTAGCTACTAACCCGGGGACTGACATCCATAAGTACATTGATCCTGCTGCTATGGTAACGGGTGTCTATCGCTGTTCCTAAAATCTTATGGACTGTTCTAGATGCTATGGAGATGACGTCACCGGGCCCTATTTTTGATAGTCTAAGACATCCTGTGCACAGAAATACAATGCTATTTTATATTGCAGTATACACATAATAACTTATACTATTGTCATGCAGACATCGCTATGAAGAACAGCTAAGCCAATTTGCTAGCCCATTAGTTGGGCCTGTGAGCTTCATGTTCTAAATCCCGCAGATACCTCTTGGGCAGCATTTAACTGTTATTTACACGACACATGAGTTATAGATTGCTGTAGTAGTACCTAGCTGCAATGAAGTGTACATGCACAGACATGGGCAGACATGGCTCTTACTTACAGTGATGGGTTGGGACAGGTTAGATCTAGACCCCCTGCCATCAGAGTTGGAAAGGGGATTGCCTCCTGCTCTACCTTCCACTGTGTGTGAGTGCAGTGGTCTGGTGTGTTTTGAGTGAATTGTGTGCATGTGTGCTCACACACGATCCTTTGTCCACTGGTATCAGTCTCCTCTGAACAACATAGAGTGGGTCATTATCACCTGAGCACATATTTCTTCTTGTATTAGGAACTGGCCCAGCAGTTGCTTCAACTCCTAGTGGCAGTGATCAGAAGCCAGATGTAAAACCAGGTACAGTAAGATACACATACTGCCTTGTATGACACAGAGCACGCATGTAGGGACCACTGTAGTCTAACTCATTGCAATACTGCTCACACTGTGTGAATACTAAATGTAAAGAAATGTTTTCAAATGGCATTAACTGTACCACTTACAATGTATGTGGTTGGTGTACTGATGAGGGTGCTCAACAGTGGGTAATGGCCCATCAACCTCATTGGCCTCCCTCTCCCAAGTTCTATGTAACTTTCTTAGCTCATCTAATTCTGTAGTTTCAAGGGTAGAGAAGCTATTTTGTGTTCCACTCGTAAGTTAGTGTAATTACATCTAGTTTCCTTTCACTGCAGCTGTACCATTCAAAGCTATCGTGTTCCTGAAGACCTTTGAGGATGAGTTTATTAAAGTTGTCAATGCCAGAGAGAGCCTGTACAAACTAAAACGTCTAGGAGTGATTCCAGCAGGTGTTAAGACAGACATTGACAAAGCTAACGATGCCAACGCAAAGGAGATCTTGTACGACCACCTGGCAACCAATGCCACTGCAGCCACCTTGAGGGAGTGGTGTGTGGTAGCCAGTGAAGCAGATGGCTATCCAAAGATGAAAGAACTGGGCGAGAAGATGCTGAAGGCGCTGCCACCAGTTCAAGGAGGTTGGTTGGAGTTGTGTGTGTGTATGCATGCATGTGTTCATTTGCGTTGTGTAGTAGTATGTTGGTGAGCTTTGGCCGAAGTAGACACTCAGCTAGCATCACTTTTGAGTGTCCTTAGTGTGTGGTAATGTCTGTGTGGTGAAATTCATTACTATTCTTAGTACTGCTATTGTTGGATTGTTGGTACCTTTTTACTTCCTTCTATCTCCAAGGTAAATGAAGGTACTGGCTGTGTGCCGTTAGTGGACTAACAAGATTGACAACACTTGAAAGCCTACAAGTGCAAGAACTGGCAGTGTTGTTAGCTAACTTCGGATAATTGGCATTGGTAAAGTAGAAGCTAGTAAAACTTGTAAACTTAAATGTACTAGTTTTGTATAAGTTTGTATTTGTATTTGTCCCTGTACTGATGGTTGACTAGTACTACCACCACACTGTCCTTCACTGCACTATAGCTACCTGTAGCTACTAGTGCACTGTGTGAAGTGCATGAGTGGCAGTCTCACAGGATCAAACAAATAATTTGTAATTATATTGAGGGGAACAGCATGTGCATGTGCGTGACAGTGGTAGGGTGAGCAAGCTTGAGATGTGCACGTGTGATGCAGGTGTCTCAAAACCCACTGTTCCAAGTAAACGCTCCCTTCCACGCCTAGGTCTGTGAGCGTTTCTTGGGTTGGTCGCGTGGTCGTGACCAGCCACGTGAGGTGGTTCACGCGACCTGGCCACGCACCGACAGTCACAGCTTCGAATTCCTGTTGAGCCACGGAGGTTCGTCATCGACCTTAGCCAGTCGACAGGTAAACACTGTGATGGCTCATAGTTAGTACTAGACAGCTGCAATCTGTTACCGTATGCTTCCGCTATCTCTTTCTTGCACTAGCAGCCCACACAGAGATGAGTAAGCCTATCTCAGTAAAGGATGAAGGCGCCGTTGTCCTGGACACAGGAGCTGGTGTTGTTCCTGATACTGTACAGGAGGCAACCAAGAGGGCTGTAGTCTTCATTGACACGAGGTGCGTGCACACACACTCGCGCTGTGTGCCATCCTAACGCGTGCGAGCTGCTTGCTGTATGCGTGCGTAGATCGACCCCCTTAGTAGTAGGCCCTCAGTAGTAGGCCTACATCCAAGGTGTACACCTGTATATATAACTTAATAGTGGAAAATGACCTCCCAACCCTTATGCCCTCTTCAAATGTACTGGATGATATACTGTTAATCAAGCTTGCATGGTCTTAAGTGCGTTGTGAGAAGTAGACAAGTTGCCTGATGGAGGAAAGATGGAAAGATGTTCAGGTATTTTGATGGCCAACTTACGGATGGGAAGATGTCTTGCAGGGTAGTGGGTTTTGCCCTTGTCCTTAGCATAGCTCACCAGTGCGGCAGTGAGAGGTACCTAAGCAGCCAAACAGCTAAATAACTTGCAATTGGCACTTGCTATGCGAACCTGCCTCCAGACAGCTCGCAGTAATCTCCCCGGGGCTCATTTTGGCCTCGTTGTTGTGCAAGCATTGCACAAGCGTGATGGACACACATATGCGAGCATAGGATTGTATTGTGCAAGCGTTGCAGATATACATACATACACACATACAGGGGACGACAATGATTTGCGATTACTTGTCTTGCCTTTCGGCTTGGCAATTAAGTACATCCAAACGTGTAGGTGTACACCTGTATATATAACTTACTCACATGCACATGCCTATTTTTTGTACAGATCACGGCATGGCAAAGGCTCAGGCACTCTAATGCAAATTCCAGTCTTTGGAATGAGCAAGCCTGTTCTCGTCACCTGTAACCATGTCATCCCTGACCAACGGATAGCACAGAATTGTTTTGTGTCCATTGATCGTTACGATGACAGTAGACCGGGGACAGTCCTCTCAGGAGCGGACCTGTTTGATCTCAGCATGTTCAAGACCGACACCACCAATGTAAGTAGCACACAGTAGCTACCAACGGTAATGTGCTTCTGTGACACATAATACTTTACAGAGATCACATTTCAGACACTTGGTTTGCTGACAGGAGAGGTGGTGTGGCACAGTTGCTCACTGTTTGATACTGCCCCTGGTGTGTTTGCCAACTTCTTGGTGGGCACGTCCATTTATGATGAGACTGTAACAGCCCATGCACATCTCTTACTTGCTCCAAGTGTGGAAGTGTGTAGTAGCGGGTGGAGTTGAGAGCTGTACATGCTCATCTACCTAGTGCCCTGAAGGGCTGCAGGTAGAGACAGTGGACAACCTCATATCTGAGCAAGACCCCCTCAGCAGTCATGATGTGTTTGGAACCAATCAATGTGCATGTGTTTGTGTAGTAGTGTGTTATTTCACATGTGAGTCCATTGCCTGCAGCTGTGTGCGATTGATTACATATGTATTGTATTTCAGAATGTGTTTGTTGTGGACCAGTATTTTAACCTATGTATATTCTGTGTAGGATCCGGGGTGGGGAAAGCTACTGGACTTTACCGTCATTGGGGTGAGGATGGATGTTCTTGAGAAGGCTAACATTCCAGGTGGACCTCCAACACTGCTCCCTATGACAGATTACCAGAGTTTGACATCAAATCCAGCAGTGACTGACCTAATTACTATGGTCCACTACCCGAAGGATCCACCAGGATTCCAGAAATGTACCAACCCCGAACGCATCCTCAAGATTGCAGGTATGTAGGTAGTGGTATGCATTGTATTCTAAGCTGTGTCACTTGCTATTTTTGTGTACTGTGTAACTCTGTTCCCAGCCACACAAATGCACCGCTGTAGTAATGATGACTGTACTTTGTTTCTATACAGATCCAATGTTTGGGCACAGTGTGACGACCTTTGGAGGCTCCTCTGGGTGTCCCATTTTCAGGGAGTTCCAAAGAAGATGGGTTGTTATTGGTCTTCATCGTGGAGAGCTCTCAGCTGGTGCTACGGTGTACACCAACCTTGCTACTCACATGTCAGCAGTGTACAATGACTGCATGGGCCTCCCTCTCAGCCGTCCAGGTACAATGCTGCAATGAGTGTGTATGTATACGTATCTTCACAATTTCTTCTTGTTCATCTCTCCTGACCAACAAATGATTGCTGAGTGTTGTGGATCACAGCAGACTAACGAGCTCACTGTATGATGTGGCTCTGCTCTTGAACTCACTGTTGTGGGAAGTATTCACAAATGTACTTTCACAGACGTTGGGTGACTTGCATAGTTCTCAGAGTAGAGTGCTGTTAAAGATAGATTGAGTGTAGTATGGACTCAAGCACACAACACATGCTCTGTCTGGTTCACTCTATTCTGCAGTGCCTGCTGTGGGTGAATTCGCACTAGAGGCCCGGAAGATGACTAAGGAATCCACTGAAGGAGAAGGCAGAGACATAGCTAAAGATGGCAGTGAAGTGTTGAGTGGTGAGTGTGCAGTATGTAAGACTGTGGAGCTTCTGCACGTTACCAACCAACACACACTGACGTGCTCAAGGGACTCCAAGGGTGGACCCTATAGCTCACTAGCAAACATCCACCAATAGCTGCCCCACCCTATAGTGAATCTTGTCATTGTTGTACTTACTACACATTGAATGGGTGAATTGTGTATAGCCAAGAGCAGTGAGTGTTACATGTACCAATGGGGCACACATGATGCGTCTCTTGGGGAGGAAACAGTATGGTTGTCATGGTAAACACAGCAGGCTGGGTACATAGTCTCCCTGCATGTAGCTGTTGCGTGTGGCCAGACAGTGCAGCTCTGTAGGTCCTCTGGTTACTATTGCTTCAGATGCATGAGGTGTTTGAGTTTCGTTTTCATTCGTGTGTCTATGGTGTGATCAGCCACCTGCACTGGGTCACGTGACTAGCTACAGTACCTGGTCGCCACTTCCTGTTGAGTACAGTGGGCCCTGATCTCAAGTTGTAGACTATTTCATCAACCTTAGTAGCTCCATAGATACTCGTAGCTCGGACCTTAGCCAATCAACGGGTAAAAATCACCTACTGTTATGGCTCATAGTTAAAGTTAGACAGCTGTAATCTGTTACCGTATGCTTCCGCTATCTCCTTCGTACACTAGCAGCCCGCACAGAGATGAGTAAGCCTATCTCAGTAAAAGACAAAGGCGCCGTTGTCCTGGACACAGGAGCTGGTGTTGTTCCTGATACTGTACAGGAGGCAGCCAAGAGGGCTGTAGTCTTCATTGACACACTCCGGTGCGTGCACACACACTCACACTGGCATGCTGTGCCATCCTAACTTATCCTTCCTTAATTTGAGCCCTCACTTACTCATCCATCAAGAATGGCCAGCAGAAAAGCATAGAAACAAGTAACCTTGACTGAGCACTACAATAAACCATCTTTCTGTGAGGTTCACTGCATTTCTAATTCCCTTGCAGCTACAGGGAACTAACTAACTAGCTAATCATACTCATTAGCTGCAAGGAAATTAGGGATGCAGAGTGAACTTCACCAAAATGTGGTTTATCATGGTGCTGAGTTAAGGTCGCTTGTTTCTATGCTTTTTCTGCTGGCCATTCCTAATCTCTTTAATTTTAAAGGAAATTCTTATTACACTAGTTTGTATAGTATTTGCATAATATACAAAGGACTATGGCTACATCAGATTAGCTAATACTTGCGCTGACTAATAGCCCTTTCTCAAATTTAGAAGAAGATGGTGCAGAACATGGAGCACAGTTAAGCCATGCTTGATGAACCAGCTGCCGTGCTTAACTGTAGCGGTTATGTATGCAAACGCAACAAAATGGCGGCATAGGGGTATGTTAGTACATGGAGAAGATAAACTTAGTACTCGCTCTAGTGCTGTACTTATTGGATTGACACCTGCACTTGGATAGTCACCCTTCCCGTCTGTACACGAGTTCTTGTACCAGACTCAGGCCCACAGGTGTCCTGCATTGTGCACTAGAGCATGCAAAATTTGGTGGGAAGAAGAAGAAGAACATGAAAAGAACAAATGGGACAACATCAACCTGTGACGTTTTTCTCTTACATGCACTCTAGGCTGGCTATAGGTGCGCTGCCGTCTTATGTTGAAGGAAGCCTGTCTGTGGCCCTCAACTGTTATTAACTGATACTTTTTGGCTACTTTCACCAAAGCCTGTTAATACATTAAGATAGGAGTAACCATTTTTGTCAGGTACATTCCTAAATAGATGCACGAGTGTGACGTTTGATTAACCTGGCACATTCAGGCCTATTTAATACGGGAAAACAGGCCTGGTGCATTGAGTTGTACTGACAGTCCATAGTGCAATCCAATCAGATTACTGATGTACTCTGATGTCACAACCAGCTCAGGACAACCAATGAGATTATGCATCATCAATGTTTGCACACAAAAATTCACAACCTTGCCAGGCAATCTGCAATCTCATTGGTTGTCGTGAGCCGGGTTGTGACATCAGAGCACATCTGTAATCTGATTGGATTGCATTGTGAACTGTCAGTACAACTCAATTCATGGCAATGTACCAGGCCTGTTTTTCTGTATAAAATTGGCCTGGATGAACCAGGCTACATATAGTATCTATGGTTACACCAGCACCCATGTACTCCCTTATGTGTGGGTGTGCACCTGTATAACTCACACACTCATACACTTGTGTTTGGTACAGACCTAAACCTGGAAAGGGCTCAGGGACCCTAATGACGCTTCCATTCCTTGGAAACAGCCGGGCTCTTCTTGTCACCTGCAACCATGTCATCCCAGACACAGAGATAGCAGAGACTTGTGTTGTTTCCTTTGACCGTTACGATGACAGTAGACCGGGGACAAGGTTCTCAGGAGCAGATCTGTTTGATCTCAGCATGTTCAGGACCGACCCCACCAATGTAGGCAGCACCCACTGTCAGCGGTAATGTGGTTCTGTGGCACAAGATACTTTATTGGGATTACTGTGTGTGTGATTGAGTACATTTGTATTGTAGTTCAGAGTATGGTTGTTGTGAACCAGGTTTTAACCTGTGTACGTATATCCTGTGTAGGTGCCAGGGTGGGGAAAGCTACTGGACTTTACCGTCATTGGGGTGAAGATGGATGTTCTTGAGAGGGCTAAGATTCCAGGTGGACCTCCAACACTGCTCCCTATGACAGATTACCAGAATGCGACGTCAGAGCTGGCAGTGAATGACCTAATTACTGTGGTCCACTACCCGAAGGACCCACCAGGATTCCAGAAATGTACCAACCCCGAACGCATCCTCAAGATTGCAGGTAGTGACATGCATTGTATTCTATGCTGTGTCACTTGCTGTTCATGTGTACTGTGTAACTCTGTTCCCAGCCACACAGGTGCACTGCTGTGGTAATGATGACTGTACTTTGTTTCTATACAGATCCAATGTTTGGGCACAGTGTGACGACCTTTGGAGGCTCCTCTGGGTGTCCCATTTTCAGGGAGTTCCAAAGGAGATGGATTGTTATTGGTCTTCATCGTGGAGAGCTCTCAGCTGGTGCTACGGTGTACACCAACCTTGCTACTCACATGTCGGCAGTGTACAATGACTGCATGGGCCTCCCTCTCAGCGGTCCAGGTACTGTGCTGCATTGAATGACTGTGTTAGACCCAGCGAAGGTGCTCATGCTGCCTTTAATATTACTGCGTAGTGGACAGTGCCATTCCTGCTTGTTTAGCAGTAGATGTCTGACTCACTCTAATGTTTGTAGGATTATCCATGTGCATTGGCTGATTGGCAGAGTTAAACATGTGATCTTATTCCACTAAATGGCACTTTATTTTGCTAATGTACATTGTGTCTGTATGTGAGCAGTGACGTTGTACGTGTTTCAGCTGTTTTGTGTGCTGCATTCACTTTGTGCACAATGAGCAAGTGTGTCTTCATGACACAGTGGTTTAGTTCTCTGGAGGATGCAACTTGTAATGGGAGATTCTATTGATCAGCTGATTAAATGCAGAGCGAGTGCTCTCTCGTTTTGGTTGAATATGAGAAAGCAGTCATTCTGCATTCTCTATAGGGTATGTAGCAAGCCTGGGTAACCCCTCAACAGACACTGTAGCAGGCTCATCTTTAATACCAGTGTATGTATGTCTTCACAATTTCTTCCTTTTCACCTCGTTTGGCCAACAAATGATTGCTGAGTGTTGTGGATCACAGCAGACTAATGAGCTCACTGTATGATGTGGCTCTGCTCTTGAACTCACTGTTGTGGGAAGTATTCACAAATGTACTTTCACAGACGTTGGGTGACTTGCATAGTTCTCAGAGTAGAGTGCTGTCAAAGATAGATTGAGGGTGGCATGGACTCAAGCACACAACACATGCTCTGTCTGGTTCACTCTATTCTGCAGTGCCTGCTGTGGGTGAATTCGCACTAGAGGCTCGAAGATGACTAAGGAATCCACTGACATACGTAGCTAAGATGGCAATGAAAGTTGCAGTGATGAGTGTGCAGTGCTCGAGACTAGACGGACCCTATAGCCCACTAGCAAACATCCACCAATAGCTGCCCCACCCTATAGTGAATCTTGTCATTGTTGTACTTACTACACATTGAATGGGTGAATTGTGTATAACCAAGAGCAGTGAGTGTTACACGTACCAATGGGGCACACATGGCTAGCTCTGTGTGTAGGCACCTTTCATGGGGAAATTTACGTACATATAACAGTGGCTGGTACGTAAGGTGCTTCTGTGATGGTTTGGTGGAACTTGAATGAAGACAAAGGGTGGAGAGGTTATTCAGTGCATCCACACACATGCGTCTATGCTTAGTGTCACACAGTTCCATGGGAAGGTACATGGTTGGTTGTTCATACACTCAACTTCTGAAAGTGCTCACATCGCATTCGAGATAGCTTGAACCACCCAGGCTTTCATGTTTGATCCATCCAATACCTGATGTGTCCCAAAACCAAGTAAGAACTGGAATGAGAATGACTGAATATGCCCAAGGGTTCAACACACATTGACCCTCACTGCTGTCCCCATCTTAGTGACGACACCGCCTCCAACAAGTGTCCATCACTATGTGAATGCATTGGGGTCAATTCAGGAGCAGTAGCAGTTTGTGTCGTGCTCTCACATGCAAATACAGTGGGACCTGCCTAATCAGACCACCTGTGGAACCTGTCTAAGCAGACCGCTTGTGGAACCGGTCTAATCAGACCACCTGTAGGGGATGACCTGGTCTGCATGCATGTAAACTGTATTCAATGTACAGTACTGTGGTTGTGTGTGTAGGGAGGAGCTGATTGATGTTGCCATGGAGAGGTCGGTTGCTAGGATGCAGGCTGTGATTGAGCTGGCTAGGGTCATCAGGGACAGGAAGGTCATGCCAGTTAAGGTAGGTAGGTAGGAGTAGGTCATGTGACTGTCATGTGATGTGACATCATCAAATTTCAAAATCCTGGTCTTGTCTCCCATTCCTCAGTTCCCACTTCCAACTGTGATTGTGATCCACAAGGACCAGCAAGTATTAGAGGATGTGCTCTCACTAAAGAACTACATACTAGAGGTGAGTACACACAGACATACGTACAGACAGATGGACAGGTGAATCATGTACACAAGTGCTTTATGCTATGTGCCAATTGTGTAGCACTCCCCTCCCCCCTCTCCTGATCTGTTGTTTCTTGTACATATCTACTGAGTTGTGTATCACACAGGTTGTTTTTGTTTTGTTTAGAGCACAATTGTTTGGTTCATGTCTCTACAGTATACAGTTGGTGTATTAGACTATTAATTTCTGTTTGTTGTGTGCAGTTTGCAGCAAAGTTCCTGTCAAGTTGAAGCTGACCAATTGGATTCACAGATTAAACAACTCTTAGTATTAAATTATTTTACAATTGTTACTGAATTTGTGATACTGTTTACATGAAATTCGTCCCTTCCCTTCTATGCCTACCGGGCGCTTACGGGACGGTCTAGCGGGCCAGACTAACCCTACTGTGGCCTTGCTTGAAACGCCTACGGATTAGGCATTTCACGTGCTAGTCATTCGGACCAATGAAATTCGATGACGTCCCGAATAAGCGCGTATTTCATTGGTCCGAATGACTAGCACGTGACATGCCTATTCCGTAGGTGTTCCAAGCGACCGTAAATCGACAGTAGCTATAGTTTGAACCTCGGTGCCTCGGTTAATTCAGGCGACCATTTGTGAGTCCAATCTCTGGTTTAAGCTACTGTTTACTTGGGGCAGGGCCACCAGCCCGGGGACTGTTGGAGGGATTCTTCAGCCGTTGAAAGACGATCGTAAGAGAAGTTGATGCAATGGGTTCGCCATTTTTGCGGCATAGCTACGTTTGTCACTCTGTATACTTCATTCTTCATCTGTCAGTGCTGCTCATCTCATTTCTGTATTACATACGTCTTTCACTGCATGTGGCCGTGGTGGATTATTCCTACTGACCATTTCTCCTCTAGTTGCGCAAACATGCAAGCACCTCTCAACCAGTTCCCTCTTTCTGTCCCACGGTAGAACATGAGGCACTCCCACAATCAGTCCAGATCTCGTGTGCGCGTTCAACACCGAACATATCCGTCAGCCATCTTTGGCACTGCCAGCCTCAAAAATGCAACAGGACATGCCAGATGCTTTTTGCGAACAGTGGTGCATGTGTTCTTCCTGTATCTAATCCTGCTGTCAGCTGTGTGGATCTCAGCACAGCTCATCACAGCTCCATCAGGAGCCGAAGTACCAGTGTCAGGTTGGTGGGTTGATCATGGCACGTGTGTATGTTGTGTCACACTCACCAGTGTACACAGTATCACTAGTGATTCACAGGCACTGTAACTGCTAAGCACTTGCTCAGTTGGACCTCTGTTGAGGAGTGCCCCCACATCAGCCATTGCAGACCCCAACCCACACTCTGCGTGCAATAACTGCCTGCTGTTGAGAGTCTTAACTTTCTTTCCATACACACACAGATCCCAACTGGCCCAACCCTCACTTGGGTAATGATTTGATGGATGATGTGTGGCGTCATGTCGAACAGGATGATGAATGCTTTCACTGCCTCTTCGAAGAGTGGATGAAAGGTGACCCAGGAATGAGTGACCTTCTGAGCTGTCCCCTCTCTGATGAGGTAAGGAGGAGTGTGTTGTTGTCTTCTGTGTTTGCTTTAGGCTGTAGTCACTGCACGACTACAAGTTGTCCTTTGTGTTCGCAAGAACCGCGTTCAAGTGATTGGACTCTATGAATGTAGTGTACAATACATATGCCTATGTAATGTGCATTATACCAATTTGTGTACATTACGTATGTAGACGCCATTGTTAGACACACTCGCTGTGACCATTCTGCTGTAGTCTTACATGACCAGCAGGCATTTCTCTGCCTACCTTGCCAAGATAGTGTATGTTTAAGCTGAAACCAGTTCCTATAAGGTTATTTAGATGATTTAGGCCATTAGATTTTGTTGGATGTACACTTTAGTGGCATTTGCTAAGAATATTATTTCAGATCTGGGCCAAGGGGGGGGGGGGGGGGGGGGACGGTGAACAATCGACCATCAGGTCACCTATGCATACGCCTATGATAGGTGTGATGTGATGTGTGTATATGTAGTGGATGTGTTTTGATTCAGTACATGCTCAACATGCTATTGTTTGTACTGCATTCCTGATTGTCGGCACCCACTGTGTTAGGAGGTGATACGTGTCACTCATCCTGTACAGGTGACCACAATATCTGTACACATGAGACCAACCCATCTCCTTCTGTCAATGAAGCGCTGCATGACCTGCAATGCTATGATCAAGAGGATGGCTATTTTGGTCATCACCTTCCTTCGGCAAGTGGCAGTGTCTCTCCTTGTCACATTCCTGGGTTTATCTACTTTACTCCATGAAGAAATGCTCGCTCACTCAGCTAGAAGAAAGAAAGGTCAGAAGGCAGCTTCATCAGCTAGATGCTACTGCTATTGCCATTGGCTAGTCAGGGGCCTAGGGAGGGGGGTTTCAGGAAACCCCTTTCAAAATATAGTACCAATAAAACTGAAGAGAAGTAGCTACTGCAAACTTAGCTGGTGCTTGAGGTAGTGCAGCCAATGGCCTTTTTGTAGCTGGTGCACTATAGGAGACAGGTTTCGTTCGAATTTACATCATTTCCCTCATGATTTTAGTTGCAAAATGACAACTTGTGTTGGCGGCCATTTTGATGATGTAATATGATGTCATCTAATATATAAAGGCGAAATTGTCTGTCTGTGTGTGTGTTCGCGATAACCGCACGCGTTCCTTGCTCAATTGTCCTCAAACTCGCTGTGGTTGCTGGGGGCATCGGATGTCAGGTTATAGCGGGGTTGACGTCGCCCGTCGTGCGGTTCGCAGAGAGTTATCGTTCCATTTCTGCTTTCTCCTTCGGGGATGATGGCCATTTTCTAATTATTGTTCCTGTCGACTTCCGGCTTTTACGGACTTGATTTGCTGTCGTCCCACGTTCGAATTTAAAGCAATAATCATAAACTTTTGAGCTGTAGCAGTAACATGGTTGCTGAGGGCATCGGGAGACATGCATCGGGCGCCGTAGCTCGCTGAAGGCGGGCCACTCTGTTATCTAATATAATAAAACCGAAATTGTCTGTCTGTAGTCTCGCGTAGCCAGACCACTTCTCCCCTTCATTTTATATTATGACGTCATCGGTCGGGGAAAAGGGTCTGGTACATTGCCTATGCACCGCTTGTGCAGAGACCCCCCGGAACTAGGGGGTGATAATTGCATTCTCGCCCACGTGTTACCAGGCAACCGCCCGCCCACAACTACCGGTGTTGCACAAGCCGTGGCAATGAAGGCCGGGATTTAATTGGCGCTGAGTTTTTAGCCTTCGCAGTTCGAGCGATTTCTCTTGGCAAAGCCTTTTCGTAGCAGCCTGCTATACGCCAATCGAGTCGTTAGCACCGTACGTGCACGTGTTGACAGCAATGCATGCGTACGTACAGTTAGTAGCAGTGCGCTGTGATCGATTTCGCCTTCGGGAGAGACTAAATTGGTATGGCGCGGGAAAGGAGTCCCTTCGTACGTGCGCATTCCCTTCGTACGAGCGAATTCCCTTCGTTCTCTCGCCCAGCAATCACGGTCCAGTGTTTACGCAACTCCGGTAGTTGGTGGTTGGCGGTTGCTGGGCGACGGGAGGTGTGGAATGCAATTATAACCACCCTCTTCCGGGGGGTCTCTGCACAAGCGGCGCATAGGCAATGTACCAGACCCTTTTCCCCGACCGATGACGTCATAATATAAAATGGAGGGGAGAAGCGGTCTGGCTACGCGAGACTAGTCTGTCTGTGTGTTCGCGATAACCGCGTGTGTTTCTTGCTCCATCGCCGTCAAACTGGCTGTGGTTGCTGGGAGCACCGGGGGTCAGGTTATAGCGGGGTTGATGGTGCCCGTCTTGAGGTTCGCAGAGAGTTATCCGTCCATTTCCGCTCTTTCCTTCGCGGACGACGGCCATTTTCTAATTATTGTTCCCGACGACTTCCGGTTCTTACTGGATTTGATTCGCTGTCGTCTTAAGTTCGAATTAAAACAGATAATCATTAATTTTTGGTTGTAGCATTAACATGGCCGCTGAGAACATCGGGAGACAGGCATCGGGCGCCGTAGCTCGCCGAAGGCGGCCACTCTGCTAGTTCTTAGCATAAACTGGAAACCCTCTTATGAAATTCCTGGCTACGCCCCTGGCTAGTACACGTGTAACGACCGCTGGACGAACTGAACAACGCAGCAGCAAGATCAATAGCACAACAACCACACGTGCTTACAACTGAGCATGCGCATAACCATGCAGCAATTATAATTACAATCAACTCAACAGCAGTAATTACTTAACCACAATTTAGGGGAAACAGGAAACACTACACACTTCCCCCCTTGGTTTGACAGTTCACAAAGAAAAGTCACGAGTGTCCATATCGCTGGACAGGCTTCACCTGCCGTCCACTGCGTGTGGTTATCGGTAGGGGTGGGGGGCTGGAAGGAGTCTCTTCCACATCAGGTGGGCTTGTTCTGACTGTACTCTCTTGGTTCTGTTCGGCCTGCTCATTCTCCACCAGGGATGGTGTGGAGACATTTTCATTGTAATGGAATAAGGGAGGACTCCAATCAGTTAGCACCCCATGGTCGGCACCAGCATCCTCATCAATTAGCAAGGGGCGTACACGATTAGCATGCACCACCCGCTCAGTGCATCCCATCTTCAACACGATAGTTGTTGGCCCCTTGAGTGCTGTGACCTTCCAAGGTCCCGTCCAACGAAGACCTAGCTTCCCTTTCGTTGGGTTGTTTAACAGAACCTTTTGCCCGACACTGATACTTGGCTTGCACCCCAGGTACGATTTTTGCTGCTGATCAGCCGATTCCACTTGGTTAGCATTCACAAGCTCTCTTAGCTCAAGAATCTTGCCCCTTAGTACCGCACTATAGTCTGATGGTTCCAAGATCGAGGTGCTGGGAAGGTCAGGGGTATGGAGAGAAGGTGGATTGGATCCAAACAAGACCTCATACGGTGACAGTCCAGTAGTTGCATGCTTGGTCGTCCTGTAGAGAAACAGGAGCAGTTGAAGATGTTCCTCCCAGTCTCTTTCCTTGTTGACATAGGAACGCATGAGGGAGAGGAGCGATCTGTTCATTCTCTCAACCAATCCATCCCCCATGGCGTGATACGGCGTTGTGCGTGACTTTTTTACCCCGAAGGCCTCACAAAGACCTGCCAAGATAGTGCTCTCGAAATTTCTCCCCTGATCTGAGTGTAGCTTTCTTGGAGGTCCAACTAGGGAGAAGATGTCATCCTTAAGAACCTGAACAATTCGTTCAGCCTTCTGGTCTGGTAGCCCACGTGCAAAAGGCCACTTGGAAAAGTAATCTTGGACGACCAAGACATACTGGTTCCCTTGGCTGGATGGGGGAACTTTCAGGATGTCTACTGCCACCAGCTCCCATGGTTTGCTTGCGATCACTGGTTGTAGGGGTGCAGGCATGCTTTCCGGGGCCTTGGTAAATTGGCATCTTGTGCAGTAACGGCAGTGATGTACCACATCTCGTCCCTGCCCAACCCAGTAGGCCACCTCTGACAATCGGTCTAAGGTTCGATCAATGCCCTGATGGCCAGACTCCTCATGGGCAATCTTCAAGAAAGACCTTTGCAGTGACTTGGGCACAACCACCAGGAGCCTTGCCTCCTGCATAGTGGGCGATTGGACCTTTCGGCAAATGATACCATTGTGAAGCTCCAATTGTGACCAGATTTGTCGGTAACGCTTCAAGGGATGCCTCCTCCATTCTCCGGTTGCTGGAGGAATAGAACCGTTCAACAGCTGTTGCTGCACCTGAGACAATGCTGGATCATTTTGTTGGGCCTCTGCAAGGTCTGCTCCTTCCATTGGAGGATCCAGGGCTACCAGAGTAATAGGTTTCCTTGAAAGGGCATCAGCTCGTTGATTGGTCTCTCCGGGTCTGTATACCACATCAAACTCATATGCCCTAAGTTCCAATGACCAGCGTTCCAGCCGTTGAGACCGGGCATGGCTGGCTCTGGCTGACTGCAGCCATTCCAAGGGCTTGTGGTCGGTTTCCAACTTGAAGCGTGCCCCGATCAAGTAGTGTCGTAGCTTGCCAACAGCCCAGACAATGGCAAGACACTCCTTCTCAATGGTTGCATACTTCCTCTCTGCTGCTGTCAGTGTACGACTTGCATACTCAACCACTGTGCCTCGTGCTGTGGTAAGAACTGCGCCAATACCTGTATCCGAGGCGTCTGTTGTCAGGATGAAGGTGTCTGTTCGTCTGGGGTAATCCAGGGCTGGGGGTGTCATTAGGGCCTCTTTGAGGGATTCAAAGGCCTGTTGTTGCTCATCCTGCCACTGGAAGGTTGCATCATTCCTTGTAAGGTCAGTAAGTGGCCGTGCAATGTCAGCAAACTTGGGGACAAAGCGACGACAGACATTGGCGAGGCCCAGGAATGACCTGACCTCCTTCTTTGTAGTTGGTATGGGCCAGTCAGCCACGGCATGTGACCGCTCCTCTGTTGGGGTCACCCCATCACGGGAATACTGGAACCCTAGGTGAGTGATTGTGTCTCTTCCAAAGAAACACTTTGAACCTCTGAGGGTGAATCCTGCTGCTTGTAGGCTGCCAAGGACCCGTTGGAGGTCACTGATGTGCGACTCCATGTCATCAGAAAATACAATGCAGTCATCGACATAGTTGTCTACACAGTCCTTGCAGTGTTTGAGGACTATGTCCAGTCCTCGTTGGCAGGTTTGTGTGGCTCCAGTCAGTCCATAGGGCATGACAGTGAACTCCCAGAGGCCATAGCCGGGCCCAGGGCAGAAGGCTGTTTTCTCAATGGACCTCTCGTCCATGGGAAACTGCCAATAGGCACTGCGAAGATCAATTTTGGAGAATACTTGCTTGCCTGCTAGCTTCTGTTGGGGTCCCTCTGCTCTGGGCACTGGGTAGGAGTCCTTTTTGGTGTGCTTGTTAAGCTGCACATAGTCCACGCAGATTCTGATTTCCCCGTTGCTCTTTGGCACATTGACAGCTGGTGCACATCATGGACTGTTGCTTGGTCGAATAATGCCATCAGCGGCCATCTCTTGAAGTT
The DNA here is from genome assembly GCA_964019415.1 of Ianthella basta. Classification (NCBI taxonomy): domain Eukaryota; kingdom Metazoa; phylum Porifera; class Demospongiae; order Verongiida; family Ianthellidae; genus Ianthella; species Ianthella basta. The sequence continues at coordinate 1,046,810 of OZ025874.1, read as the reverse complement.
GATCACGAACGCGGTCTTGGTACTGGAAGGGTATGGGGTGGGGCGGTACTTTGACTGGCTCAGCATCACCTGTGTCGATTACATGCTCTGCAATGTCTGTTGTTCCCAACTGTGTTTTGAAAAGGTCTTCATGTTCTTTCAGAACCGTAGCAAGAGCTGGATGGTAGTCTTTGGGTGTGTCAAACTCCTCATGTGTGGCAGTGTTGTCTTTGAAGGGCGCAGCTTGGGGATACTCTCCGTCTAGAACCAACATGCAGGATTTGGTTGCTCTTAGACTGAGCCTGCCTTCCTGAGTCATGGATCCTCTGCTGTGGAATGTGCCTTTCTCAAAGTCAATGATCAAGCCATGTCTTGTTAGGAAGTCGCATCCTAGAATAGCGGGAGCTGATAAGTGTTCCACCACAACAAATGTTTGACGGGTAGTGAGGCTGGGCAAGCATACCTCCATGGTGGTGAGCCCCACAGGAGTGAGGGCTCTGCCATCTGCATTCACCAAACGCGTGGGGCCCATGGGTTCCAATTTGCTGGGTGAAACATAGTCCTGAACCACCACTGAGCAGGAGGCTCCAGAATCCAACAAAATCTCCACCTTGTGGTTGTTCAGCTGTCCACGTGTATAGGCTGCCTTGGTAGTGTTTGCAAATTCTGATAATGAGGGTACGTACTCTGGTTCTCGAGCGTTTAGTTGTGGTAGGGGACGCCCCCCGCTCGACGGGTTGGGACGCCCCCTTTGTCGTTTCCCTGGGTTTGGCACTGACGCGCGATGTGCCCCCTTCCCCCACATCGGAAACACTATGTCACGCACAGATGCAGACCTGCAATTCTGTGCTAGGTGTCGCGGCTTTCCACACTTGATACACCGGCTACTGACTGCTGCGTCAGGGCGACGGGAGTTAATGGCAGCCAGCTGTGCTGACACTTGGGAAACAGCCTCTTCTAGCTTCTCAAGGCGCTGATCACTTAGACTAGGATTTCTAGTGTCAATCTGACTCACCTGCTCTGACGCTCTTTGAAAGATCAACCGGAGTTCCCGTGCCTTTGCTATTGTCTGGTCGTAGGTTAGCTTGGGAAGGAGCTTTAGCTGGAAGGAGATCTTCTCCGGGAGAGCTGTTGTCAAATGGAAGCGTAACTCTGTCTCTCTGGCTTCCGGAGGGAGATCTGGGGAAGCCTTATCCAGAAGTTTCTCCATATCCCTGGCTAGTTCGTCCACACTCTCTCCATCACGGAGCCGTCGTCGGGCTAGTTCATCGCGGGCGCTTAGCCTGTCTTCATCTGTGTCGGGGCTCATTCGCTCTAGAAGGGCTTTCTTCAGATCGTTGTATGATCCCTTGTCCCCGTCCGGCAAGGCGTCAAAAATGGCCCACGCTCGGCCGCGGAGGAGCGTCGGCAGGCGTAGAAGTTGCTTCTCTGCATTCCATTCATTGGCGGCGGCACACACCTCGTAGCGTTTGAACCACGATTTGGCGTCCTTGTCTTGCAAGGGCTCTGGAAGAGCTAGACCAACGCTGGAAGCCATTCTCCCGGGTTTCGGCACCAGAATGTAACGACCGCTGGACGAACTGAACAACGCAGCAGCAAGATCAATAGCACAACAACCACACGTGCTTACAACTGAGCATGCGCATAACCATGCAGCAATTATAATTACAATCAACTCAACAGCAGTAATTACTTAACCACAATTTAGGGGAAACAGGAAACACTACACACGTATAGAGGTTAGATTATTAAATGAAATCTATTCTTCAATGCTAACATGTACGTAGGTGGGAAGGATGCCTTTTGTCCACGCCGAAAGAAGAGTGCACTTGAATTCATCTTTGTACCCAGTCCATTCACTATCGGTGTGGCAGTTGTGAAGAGGTGGGTTCTGTTGTACGTGCACTATGTCTCACTCGACAGCTTGTGTAGAAGTGTAGGTAGAAGGCGATCGTGATGAGTATGAAAGTGCTATTGAATCAATTCATTTGCAGGTACAAGTGTCGAGCAGTGTACAAGCAACTTTATAATCTGTTAGTGAAGTTTCCTTCACTGAAGCTCCGGAGGAGAACAAAGTTTGTGAGAAGAATACATGGTCATTTAGTGGTGTTGTCCACAATCCAGAGGTCCTGTGTGATGCACATTAGGGTAAGTGAGCTCCACCACACACTGCTCTGCATACCCTGTAGCTGTCACAGTGTCATGGGTAACACATTCCTCTATCACTTTTGACTTCCTCTCTACCATGTACGTGTCGCTGTCCCATGTTGTGCTTCTCTTGTTCTCCCGTGCACAGTTCAAACACTCCAGATCCTGCCTTGTATTGCTAAGATGCACTGCATGCCTTGTCAAGAGACTGTTGGCCCAGGCTGTGTCTGCTATGCCATCTGCCCTTGTGTGTAGCCTACTGCTCTTGGCAGGAGATGTGGAGGTCAACCCTGGACCTATCCATGGTAAGGAGCTAGGTCTTGAGGGCACCTTGAGTTCAGTAGTTGTGATTGCAGTATCACTCATTGAGATGGTCTGGTCCAGTTCACTGCCATTTCCTCCCCCCCTCTTTTTATCGCCATTAGTAGTTCTCAATGTTATCCTTAACTCATTGTGATGTGTACTATTGCAGTATGTCTAGGTTATAACTCTAATTCGAGTCTCATTGCTGTTTTAGAGACATAGGGATATTGTGCAATCACTTTGGGCTTCACCCTTGGTGATACTTAGTCTTCCTTTGTTGGTCCAGCCTCATGCAGTGAGACCTTTCCATACTGGTCACCATGCTGTGACCCAGCTGTCTGTCCTTTGCAGAGAGATGTCCCTGATTCCTCGAGAGGGGCCAGACTTAGTATATTTGTTCCATGTATACTGTGTGCCTTCACCTAGTGTGGTCATTGGACTCTTCCTTTGCAATGTGTGTACATCCCATCCTTAGTGTCTGAGGTTCTTGAGAAATATGAAGATACCTTTTTTGAAGCAGTGAATGCCAAGTACAACCTGTTCGAACTGAAGCGTAAAGGAGTGATCCCACAAGTCATACAAAGACAAATCTCAGCCACAGATGATGATAAAGAGTGTAGAGAGATATTATATGACCACTTGAAGCATCGCGGCAGTGAGGACACACTGAGGGAGTTCTGCAAGGTGGCCATTGCAGCAGATGGTTATCCAAACATGCAGAACCTGGCAGAGAAGATGATGAAGGAGCTGACACAAGGAGGTTGGTACCAGTACATCTGTGCTATGTAGACAAAGTATGTATAGGCAATGCGGATGTGTGATGGTTTTCACTGGTTGACATGCAACTGTCCATGAAATTTACCGGTCTTTATCAGAACCTAGTCAGCCTCAGTCCTCATCTGAACCGAGCCAGCTTCAGTTGTCAACTGAACCAAACCAGCATAGTCACTTGTCACAGCCAGTCTATTGTGAGTTTCTATTGCAAGACACAATTTACAAGACACAATTCCTTGCTACTTCAATATTTCACCGAATATACTTGTTTATTAACATGATATCTTGCCTTCACTCTCATGAATAGATACTGCACTGCTCGTATCTCCTCCCTTTGCCCTCTACTACAGCTTGTGAAGAATACCTCATTCTCTTCCGAAGGTATGTGAGCAGACGATCAGCGGGTAAGGGGAGGGCAGTGCTCGAGGGAGTTGGACTAACTTCAGAGATAATTCGAGCGTGTTACAGCAGTCATCCTTTGAGGGAGGAAGAGGCTGTGCAATATGGACTTATCAGATGGGCGGAGGGTCACCATGGTAACAGTCCTACCTGGATTGTGCTCCTTGGTGCCATGGAGTATGCTGGTATTGCTAAACAACACTGCCAGGGATTCCGAGAAGAGCTCTACCGAATGTTGAATAGTGAGCTTTGTGTGTGTGTGTGTGTGTGTGTGTGTGTGTGTGTGTGTGTGTGTGTGTGTGTGTGTGTGTGTGTGTGTGTGTGTGTGTGTGTGTGTGTGTGTGTGTGTGTGTGTGTGTGCGTGCGTGCGTGTGTGTGCTTGTGTAGTGTGTGTGTACTTACGTGATTGTGTGACATGCACCTTGACATTGGATAAACCCAACTGTCTCTGAGTTGCATTTTGTAACACTGTTGATATATTGAGCAATACTTTGTCATATGTTATGAGTACTCTTCCTTCACATGTACATGTCTACTAAACAGGAATGCTTGTACAGTATGCTGACTTACTACATATGTCATACTAATTGTTATTTTGTAGACATTTTTGAAGAAGTGAGTGGTAGAATCACTGATTCACTCTGTCCCACATTTTGTATCCTGTACAGAACGTAATCTTGGTGGTCCAGATGACAAGGAGGAAGAAGCCGAAGCAAGGGCCACTGATGGTAAGTACCACAAATACTGTCAGCATTGAAGTTGGAGTCGGTGTCATTCCTTCATTCTTGTGGGGCCAACCAGTTAACACCTCATTCATGTGGGCACGTATATTACTCCTGAGCATCCACCTTTGGTTAACATTCCATCCCCTTTTCCACTGCTCCACTTCACTTGCCAGCCACCCTTTACCGTTAGGTTTAAGAGTAGTGTTGTCCTGTTAGCCGTTTATGCTACTTAATTCCACTCCCTATGATCGCGAGACGGAATGCAGTTCCACTATCTCTGTATTAATTTCACTAGTGCAGTAATGTCATAAATGATACTACCTATCACTCAGCATTATACATGACTGTACATTAACTTATATATGCATGATAATGTGTTCATTTCACATAGAGTACTAGTATGCTACGTAGTTCACATTGTACTTCTCCTTCATTTTCAGATTTCAAGAAATCCCTTGATGCAGCTCTTGCCAAAGGATCTGTTGAGGTTGAAATTGTAAAGTGTGTCACCCTTGGTCCCCCCGAAGCTGGGAAGACACAACTCAAGGAAGCTCTTGTTGGCAGATTTGAGCCCACCAGTGAAAGCACCCCAATGTCCACAGGAGCTGAGGTGGTCATGCAGCGCTACGTCCATGGGGATACCTCGTGGGAGCCACTAACACGAGAGATGTTGCGCAAGTCCCTTCACACAACTGTGAAGGAGGAGACATTCACTGAATCAACTGCATCCAGAAGTGAATTACTAGCACCAGAGCAGGAGATTCAGACAGTACCAACTGGTATGCCAGAAGATGGCAGCGGAGACAGAGTACAGATTATAAAAGCCTTGCAGGAGTCCTTTGCAGCCGTCAGGGCAAGTGTAGAAGAAGGGTTGCAAGAGGTAGATCCAACAGAGGTCAAAGGCCTGCAGAAAATGCGTATTATCCACTTGATTGACAGTGGTGGCCAGCCTGCTTTTTTTGACTTCCACCCAGTGATTGCTACCTCCCGTGCCGTGTACTTCCTGGTGTACAACATGAAGGATGAAGATAAGGATAAGAAGAAAGGGCTGGATGCTAAGCCAAAGATCACATACCGAAAGAAGAAATTCCCCACCAAGGATTTGCCCAACGAGAAGCAGTCAAACCTGTCCATAATCAAGGACTCACTTTTGACCCTCCATGACTGCAGGAAGAAGTTCATTTCGATGGAAGGGAAACTGCACCGTTGGTTTGGTGACTCTATCAGTAAGTCAGAAGATGTGCTTTCTGTGCTAGTGGTTGGCACAAGGAAGAGGGAGGAGGAGGTCATCGCCTCAGAAGGTGAGAAGCTGGCAAGTGAGTGCAGCTATCTGCCTCTCTGGGATTTGGAAAACCTTCACTGTGCTCAAACACGTACAAAGCTGTTTGCAGTAGAGAGCACAGACCCAAATTGTCAGGGAGTGAAAGCCGTACGAAGAGAGGTTGATCGAGCAGGATGCATGTACAAGCTCCAGCTTCCCATTTCATGGTTTTTCTGTCAGCTGATCTTCTGGTCAGTAAATGAAGATCTGCACGTTCTCACCTACGCCGACCTTCAAGATCTTTGCCAACAGGAGGACCTCGTTGCCAATTCTGCTGAGTTCCGAGCCATGGTTCGCACATTCCATCTCCTTGGCATTTTCTCCTTCCCATACTTTGACCAGGAACTCACCCTGGGTGATCAGTGGAAGCCAGATGACGAGCCAGTCTTCACCAACCCTGATGTGCTGTACCAACAGGTGACCAAAATACTAGAAATAGCATTTCGTGACCTGGAGGGGACTGATATGAAACCAGCAGAAAGAAAAAGTCTGAGGAAGCTTCAAAGAAATGGCCAAGTTGATACAGATACCTGTAGACATCTTGGCATTCCAGATCAGTTGGGGTCTTACACGGGCATCCGCTCCTACCTCCTGGAGCAGCTGGACCAATGGGGGCTTGCAGCAAAGCCGGAAGAGGCAACAGGCACTGGTACTACCTACCTCATACCTTCTGCCCTTCCTGCTTGTGACAAGGATCCTCTCAAGTGTGCTGATTCTCCTATTCCCTCACTGGCTTTCACATTTTGTCTACCACTCCCTGATCATGAGCTTGATCACATCCCTGATAGCAAGAAATTCTATTATGTTCCTCATGGGATTTTCCCTCATTTGATTGTGCAAGCAGAAAGGAAAGGCTACAAGATTCGAGAGAACACAGACTATGAGAAGTGCTTGTTTCGTGATGCAGCCATATTTAGCACCGAACCCTCACACAAGATGCGATATGCGTACAATGTGATGGTAGTGGACAAAATGGATCACATCGCTATTTCAGTTGATCCTGCAAATAAATCCAAGGAGAGGTCATCTCGAGATGAATGTCGGAAGATCACAAGTGACTTCAAGGATGCAATGGAAGCAACCTATAAGAGGATCTATTGCACATCACTCAACGTCACAGTTGCATGCGAGTGTACTTGTGAGAGATGTGGGACACCTCTGTCACACCTGGCTAAGATCATCCGCAGTCAAGACGGCTGCTGTGAATTGCAGTGCTTACTGCCAGGAAAAGTGTGGCGGAATGATTGTCCACAAAAAATTGCGGCATTGCTCTATGACCAAGGTAGGTATCTGTAGGGCATTCCTTGGGCTGTACATGGTGTATTAATGTGGAGTTCAAGTAAATATGAATGTACCTAAGCACTGTTAGTGAAGTACCCATTTTCACCTTCAACTTTCAAGTGGCTTGTCATAGACAGTAAGATGGATAGCAGTTTCTTAGTGTGTGAGCTATTACATAACAGTAAACTGTAATAAGAACAGACAGTGGATGACCACAATAATACATGGGAAATATGAGGAGTGGGTGGATTGTTCCACAATCAGTGCAACATTGGAAATATATAGTACTGTCTATTCAGACCACAAGCTTGCAGAGGGGAGTACTCAATAGCAGTCACTGAGGTGGACTGTTCTGGCGAATGCGGTAGCTGCATTATACCGTCATTGTACAGTCACTGTGGACTGGCCAGAATACACATACAGTACATAGATGAATGTCTTCTAGCTACTAACCCGGTCTGACTATCATACGTAGGTTCATAACACATGCAGTGGATTGAGGCAGTTGTAGCTGCAATGGAGTGTACATGCACAGACATGGCAGACGTGACTCTTGCAGTGCTGGGTTGGGATAGTCTCATGTAGCCAGACTGCCATTAGTACGGGCTATGTTGCTGCCCAGCAGGCACACAGTACATGTGGTACTGTTCATTTCAGTGCTTTGCATGCTTTCACTTGCTGCGTGTGCAGATGTACCAGGACCCTCAGGTAGTGGACCTCCTTGTGCAGAGAAACCCAGATCAAATGACAGCAGACAAGGTGTGCATTGCGTCTACGGTACGGTGCATAGAAAACATGACGTTAACGGAAAACTGGTAACAGTTATCGTCGGTTATCGTTAGCAAACAGCGAACGGTGAAACGTTAATCGGTATGTAGTAATGTTTAATTGTTAACTGGTACCGATTTTACCCCTACTAAAGGCGACGGTATACGTAGGTGCGCAGGAGCAGTTTCCAGTGTTCGCGAAGGAGAATGGTCCCGTTGTAGCGCACTGAGCCGTTGTCTTCACATCTGATGATAATAGTGGCCGTGTCTCTGCAATAGATTCCGAAAAGCAGCGTCTTTGCAAGTCTCTCCGAAAGGTTGCGTACTGATCCAAGCGCCTCCAAGTCTATTCAAACAGCTCCGAATAGTACCGTCTTTACAGGTGTCCAATCCACGAATGACAACGTATCCAAGCATCTCCGAAGAGTTCGGTCGCGATTCGGGCAAAACTACTGCACAGAGCGCCGCTAAACTCTCAGGGACTATAAAGTGGGGCTCCAGAAGTGTTCTCCATGGGTTGACATCGCCCGTCTTGCAGTTCTTGAAGAGATATCCTTCAATTTCCAGTTTTTCGTTCGCGGCTGACGGCCATTTTATTACGATTAACGGTTTTCCGTTGACTGTTATCGGTTAAACGCTAACAGGTAATCAAAAATATTCACGGATAAAGGAGTGATAACGACGAAAAGAGTTAACCGACAAACGGAATTATCTTCATGTTTTCTATGCACCGTACCGTACCTTGCTCTAACCCCAAATAGACCTGTCACTGGGGCTACATGTTGTCACTGACTTTATACAGATGCTTGCTAGTGGTATGATATGTCATGTCACTGCACATCACTAGCACACAGGTGATAAGTCCATTGCTGTGATATGTCTATTGCTGTTCCAGTCTATTGCTCAAAGTGGTCCTGCAATGAACTCGTGTAAGATGTTTGTGTATCTCTTCCATTCCATTCCATCCCATTCCATAGCTACAGCTGAAGCAGTACTTGAGCACTTCCGGGAGGACTTCATTAAACACATGGACGCCAATGCTGTTGTCTTTGAGCTTTATGACAAGGACATTATTGGAGGAGGTGACAAGAACAGTATCATGAGGAATGATGACCCAACACAACAAAACCAAATACTGCACTTGACCTTGAAGCAGACGTGCACTGATGAAGCCCTCTTGACAGCATGTGATGTAATCATCACGGTGCCAGGCAACCCAAATATGAGAGCCTTGGCTGAGAACATGAAAAAGAGGCTGACAGGTGAATAACTGTACTTGTGTATGTGTGTCTCTGTGCGTATTGCATGTATGCATGTGTGCACATGTGCAAGAATGCGTGCCGTAGGTGTGTGTATGCTTGTGTGTGCATTTCCTGTGTGAGTGCAGTGTGGCTGGGTTTCAGTGCACTGTGTGTGCATGCGTGTATTCGTGTGTGCATGCGTGCATGTGTGTGCATGTGTGTGCATGTGTGTGCATGTGTGTGCATGTGTGTGTGTGTGTGTGTGTGTGTGTGTGTGTGTGTGTGTGTGTGTGTGTGTGTGTGTGTGTGTGTGTGCATGTGTGTGTGTGTGCATGTGTGTGCATGTGTGTGCATGTGTGTGCATGTGTGTGTGTGTGTGTGTGTGTGTGTGTGTGTGTGTGCATGTGTGTGCATGTGTGTGCATGTGTGTGCATGTGTGTGTGTGTGTGTGTGTGTGTGTGTGTGTGTGTGTGTGTGTGTGTGTGTGTGTGTGTGTGTGCATGTGTGTGTGTGCGTGTGTGTGTGTGTGTGTGCATGTGTGCATGTGTGTGCGTGTGTGTGTGTGTGTGTGTGTGTGTGATGTTGTACTTTCATTCTATCTCCAAGGTAATTGATGGTATTCGATGTATTTGTGGGACTAACACAATTGAACTTTAACAGCAGAAGACGGGATTTTTGAAGTTTAATTATATTATTTCAGTTTACAATATTAGCTATAGCAGTAGTTTTATGTTTTTTTTATTATTTTCAGCATTTTGCATTTGTTTTGTAGCTGCATGCAATGATGGATAATGGAATTGTCCTTACAGTTTTGTGATCTGTTAACATATGGCTTGGTGTGCACGCATGCAAGTCAACATGACCGCTGCATGACCCGGCCAGCCCAGCCCACACTGCCAACTGATGTATGGATCAGAGCTGCCAATGTCCAAGATGGAGATGGAGCTAGCTGTACATGTGTGCATTTTATAACTTCAACATCACGCTCCAACAGCAGGTGGTATGCAATGCTACACTGCTGTGCTTATGCCGCACCAGGCTCCATGGCAATACATGTACGCATGGGCTTAAAGGTCCACTGTCGCATTTTTTTAAAAAATTTTTATATTGATAGTGCTTTGTGAAACATCTTCAATGATACCCATTTCAGTGTGCTCATACAGTTGAAATGATACTAATTATATGCATCCATATTATACCTGCTCCACATCACAAGAGGCATCACATGCCTTGGTGTATACCTGCCTTACATGTGCATGTGGTTATTACTAGCAACACATCTTTACAGCTGGATGACGAGCCAGTTATGCACCGTGAGGTAATGGACCATGAGAGTGATCTCTTAAAATCGTACTTTTGTACACTTGTACTCTTAATTGGAAGGAGGGTATGATGGAGGGGAAAGTGGCAGAGCTCCCTAATTAAATTGTGTGTGTACAATAGCTAACTAGCTATAGGGAGCAGGGGAACTAACTATAATGCCAGCTGGATCTTTAGTACGCCTAGCACAGTCTAAGGAACACAAAGTAATTCTACATGTTTTAGTGTCATTACTGTACTTCCGCAAAAATGGCGGCCGGAAATGGTTTGGGATGCGACCTTTCCAGGAGGGGAATACCTTGGTGGCTAACAAGCACTGTCATTGCAGTTGGGGAAGTGTCCAGGAGGGGAGTAGTGAAGTTGAGAGAACGGAAGTGTGGCTGGACAACTGAAGCTATACCGTTTGCTCTCTAAAGTGACAGCTGGGAAGATAGAATAGTATGGGTAAGCAAAGCTAATGGCGTAGGACATGAATATTCCTTCTCTCTGTGACCCCATGACACACTGTGACACACTTTGTAGCTAGGTAGCTAGGTAGAGGTGTCACTGTAGCTAGCTAAGGGTGCTCCAGTAGCAGTGTGTGGTAGACGAGAGCACTAAACTTTAACTGGATTTGTGTAGTACAGTGAAACCTGTTTGGGATGGCCAGTTTTAAATGCCCTTCATAGGTACGTAGCTGCTCTATATAGAGGTAAATGGTAATGGCTTGGCTGTTTTAGAGAGATGGTTGCCTAACACAGTGACCACCATCGACAGGTTCCACAAATGAACTTGTGTAAGATCATTGCATGTTTGTTACTGTATCCATTCCATAGCTACAGCTGAAGCAGTGCTTGAGCACTTCCGGGATGACTTCATTAAAGACATGGCTGCCAATGCTGTTGTCTTTGAGCTTTATGACAAGGACATTATTGGAGGAGGTGACATGAATAGAATCACAAAGAATGAAGACCCAACACAACAAAACCAAATACTTCACTTGGCCTTGAAGCAGACATGCACTGATGAAGCCCTCTCGGTAGCATGTGATATCATCATTGCAGTGAAGAAGAATGCAAAAATGAAAGCTTTGGGTGAGAAAATGAAGAAGATGCTGACAGGTAAGTGTACTGTGTGTGTGTGTGTGTGTGTGTGTGTGTGTGTGTGTATGTGTGTGTATGTGCGTGTGTGTATGTGTGTGTATATGCGTGTGTGTGTGTGCATGTGTGTGTGTGTGCATGTGTGTGTGTGTGTGTGTGTGTGTGTGTGTGTGTGTGTGTGTGTGTGTGTGTGTGTGTGCGCGCGTGTGTGTGTATCGTGTGTGCATGCACATGTGTATGTGTGTGTGAGTACAGTGGTCTGGTGTGCGTGTGTGCTCACAAACAATTCTTTGTCCACTTGTATCAGTCTTCTCTGAACAGCAGAGAGTGCATGGGACATTATCACTTGAGCACATATTTCTTCTTGTATTAGGAACTGGCTCAGCAGTTGCTTCATCTACTAGTGGCAGTGATCAGAAACCAGATGTAAAACCAGGTACAGTAAGATACACATTCTACCTTGTGTGACACGGAGCATGCATGTAGGTACCACTGTAGCTGATCTGGTGAAGTTGTGTCCTGTGAAGCTGACTCGGTACACTTCATTGTTTGTGCATTTTTTCTGCCAGAGGAAAGAGAATGGTTGACGTGGTAACTACAGTGGGATACATGGTACCCCTAAATGCTTGCGCTGGACAGACAGTGCAGTTCTGCAGGTCCTCCTAACTACTATTGCTATTGTGACATATCCAATCCCGTGTTACTATGTGTTACTAGATGTCATTGACCAGATGTAGTCCACACTGATACTGCCCAGCAAGGAGTCACGTTTCATTTAAGGTACAAACACACTAGTGTATGGAATGTGGAGACCTGTTCACACAAACCAAGTAGTGCTCAGCTGCAGGTGTATGGGGTTACGTGTGCCTGTCATGTTAGCTGGTGTGTGTGTACGTACGTACTGACATACCGCACCTCATGCCAAATGCATTGCAATACTGCTCATACCGTGTGAATACTAAATGTAAGGCACTGTTTTCAAACTTAATGGTATTAACTGTACCACTTATAATGTACGTGGTTGGTGCACTGATGAGGGTACTCAACAGTGGGTAATGGCCCATCAACCTCATGGGCCTCCCTCTCCCAAGTCCTTTTGGAACTTTCTTCCTTCATCTAATTCTGTAGTTGTGAGGGTAGAGAAGCTATTTTGTGTTCCACTCGTAAGTGCAAGTAAATCTACAGTGTAGTCCACCTAATTCAAATTCGCTTAGGACAAATTTTTACTTATTTCAAACCTCTCCTCTGGTCCCGCTATCAGGTAATACAAAAAAGGAATTCGTATAATTAAAAAAACCTGATAAATCAAACTCACTTTGTGGTCCCCACAGATTTGAATTGTGTGGACTACACTGTATTTCCTTTCACTGCAGCTGTACCTTTTGAAGCTTCAGTGTTCCTGAAGACCTATGTGGAAGAGTTTATTAAAGTTGTCAATGCCAGAGAGAGCCTGTACAAACTAATACGGCTAGGAGTGATTTCAGAGGATGTTAAGACAGAAATTGACAAGGCTAACAATGCCAACGCAAAGGAGATCTTATACCACCACTTATCAACCAATGCCACGGCAGCCACCTTGAGGGAGTGGTGTATAGTAGCCAGTGAAGCAGATGGCTATCCAAAGATGAAAGAACTGGGTGAGAAGATGCTGAAGGCGCTGCCACCAGTTCAAGGAGGTTGGTTGGAGTTTGTGTGTGTGTGTGTGTGTGTGTGTGTGTGTGTGTGTGTGTGTGTGTGTGTGTGTGTGTGTGTGGGTGTGTGTGGGTGTGGGTGTGGGTGTGTGTGGGTGTGTGGGTGTATGTGTGTGTGTGTGTGCGTGTGTGTGTGTGCATGTGGGTGTGTGTGGGTGTGTGGGTGTGTGAAGACAATAAAGAAGCTGGCACAGGGAGGTTGGTTTCAGTACCTCTGCATGTGCTATGTAGACAAAGTATGTATAGGCAATGCAAATGTGTCATGGTTTTCACTAGTTGACATGCAGCCAACCATGAAATTTACACCACACATTGCTGGAAAATTTTAAGAGGCAATCAATAGTATTCAAAATGGCCACCACTGTAAGGGACTTACTTTGTTAGTATCAGGACTCTGTTCTCCGGAACAATACATTTATACTCCTATTATTTGATGTGAAGAATGAGCAGCTCAGTGATATTTATTGGATCACACCCGAGGTGTGTGTGTGTGTGTGTGTGTGTGGTGTGTGTGTGTGCATGCGTGCATGTGTGCGTGTGTGCATGCGTGCGTGCGTGCGTGCGTGTGTGTGTGATGTTGTACTTTCATTCTATCTCCAAGGTGATTGATGGTGTTCCGTGTATTTGCAGGACTAACACAATTAGCAAGCTTTAACAGCAGAAGACTGGAAGATTAATGTTATTGGTTTTATGATAATTACTAGCTATAGTAGTGAATTTTATGGGCTTTTAAGTTTTGTATCAGTTTGCATTTGTTTTTGTAGCTGGCATGATGGTTAATATAATTGCCAGTGTACTTGTGTGATACGTATGTGCACTGTTAACTAACACATGGATTGTCTTGGTGTGCAAGTCAACATGACCGCATATTATGACATTAACATTGTTCCAATAGCTACAGTGCTTCATATAAGATGTTTGCATCATACCCGGTCCCCTCCACAGAGGGCAAAGCCGCATACCATCCGTAATCCAGTATACTATTCGGTTATTCCGGATAAGGTACATTCCTTTGCTGAGCTGGCTGCATGCGCTGCGGTGACAGGCAATGGACGACCGTAGAGCGGAGGCTCTGCTTAGGTACCGTTCATATTTGACTTGCATCACAGCGAACAACTTGCTGCCCGACCTCCGGAGTGGCGCTTTACTCACTGACGCGGAAAGCACGAGGATCTGGTCCAAGAGCGACAACACTAGCCAGGTGCACGAATTGATAGTCATTCTGTTGACAAAAGGAAGTGAAGACTTCGACAGGTTCATCCTTGTTCTCAAGAAGCATGGCTACAAATCGATGGCGAAAAGGCTAAGGGATACTGCGGGTGCGTACGTAGTTAAACGGGCAGTCTGTGTTGTGGAAACTCCATGGTTGTATCCCCAGAGTAGGGTAGCTAGCTAGCTAGCGTAACGTCACAACTTCATGCATCTGGGTGTAGGATTGGGATGGTGTGTGTTGGTTTGTTACGCGAAAGTAGTCCTAGCTACCCAGATAATTCTGGTTTATCGCTTTAAATTGTTACTTAGCAGCTGTCCTAGTTTTGGACTATTTGCAGCTGTTTGTTGTACACCTTGTACGCATTTGTACTTGTTTCCTGTTACATTGTGTACTTTTGTACTAGAAACAGCTGCAAGTTGACAAAGGCTCTCGAACCGAAGCGTCCTGCACCAACTCCTGTTCTTTAAGCTGATGTATTGCGCCGTGAATTTCCCTGATAGCATATATCTATGTATAAATTACTTGCTACTTCTGAGTGTGTTGTGCATGACTGGATGAGGGATGTGCATCTATTAGTTTTATCTTACAATTATGTATATTATATACAGTTACCAAGAAAACCATGTTTTCTCAGGCCTATAACTCCTAATCGGACATGGTTTCTTTGGTAACAGTATATATAATATACCGTATATGTCCGTATAGAAGCTGGGCTTGGATAGAAGTCAGGGGTTAGTGTAGCCATTCTTTAATAGAAACTGGGTCCGAATAGAGGCCGAGTTCGAAATAGAGGCCAGGCGCTTACAAACCTTGTCTAGCGGCCATGTTGCTCCCATGATGATATACATTTTATGTTGGAGACAATGCTATGTATCAAACAAGAATCAAGTAATTTTGATAGAAGCCAGCTCAGATAGAAGCTGGGCTCGGATGGAAGCCAGGTCAAAACTCTCTGGAAAGAAATAGAAGCCTGGGCTTCTATTTAGACAAACATGGTAGCTGTATATGCATATGCAGTTGCATGTGTGTCTATATATATAACACTGTGAGCTGCCATAATGATACAATAAGAGTTGTTTCTGCTCTTGTTGCTCTGTGCCTCAGTGTAATATGTTAACATCCCTCCTCCTCTGTCTTGTGTTCAGGTGGTACTGCCCTGCACATGAGTCCTTGGAACAAAGATGCATTGGAATCTCTGCGAGACCAGCTCAAGGGTAGTGTGTGGATGGATTTAAGGCTCATTGGCAAGCTAGAGAGAGCAGCAGGTGGATTCATGGACCAATCTGAAGTGCAGACAGTGAAACGTTTATCAGGCAACAGAGAGAAGGTTGGATTAGTTATTGATGCCTTGGTTGAAGATGAAGAATTTCATGCCTTCTGTGAGCTGCTGCGAGGGGGCCACTATGATAGTTTGGCCAATTCATTGGAGTCCGAAGCTGCGAAGTTCAAAAAAACGTTAGAGGAAGAGTATAGAAGAGGTGAGGAAATATGCAGATATACAGGTTGTCGTGGGCATGCAGGTTTTAACTACGCAGCCATGTATTGATGTAAGGTTTCCTGTAGCTATGGGTATCCGGTCATGCCACCACTGGAATGGCAGTGGAATGCTAAGGGGTAGTACGGGGATACCGTGAAATTGAGTACCTTACAGAGTGTAACAAAGCTGTGTAAAGAGTGCAAGTGGCCAATGATAATCAGTCCACTGGTAAGGGAAGGTTAACAAATTGTCATGCTCTTGTAACTAACTCCTTGTGGTAAAATGATATTAGCTGTCAGATCAAGCGCTATATACATTGCACTTGTAACATTTCATCGATAGGGCTTGCCAGCAGTAGATGCTAAGATAAGTTTATGTAAATTGCTTCTCTTTGTAGTTGTGTGCCTTAACCACACTTGTTTGTTGTCAATGTAAGGGCTTGACCATCAGCCACAGATGCATACAGTTTCATTTGCTATGACTCGGCTACATAGCTACTTAGACAATGAAAATATTGACTGCCATTTTTTGCTGAAATTAAGATATTATGATTGAGATAGTGACTGCTACAGCACCTGTCCTGCAGCACTGAGTGTGTGCATTCACAAATGTACATACAGTATGTGTATGCATTGTTTTATAATTGGGTATGTGACTGTATGCATGTGTAACTATTGCAGTAATTAAAAAGAGTACCCCTCATAATCAGAATGAGCCAATGGATAGTCTGGTAGGGCATGTCTCCTGCCGTTACTTTTTATTTTATATCCTATGCTCTCTCCTATATTGCCTCTCAGCTGCCCTTCCCATGAGTCCCTGGAACAGCGGTGCATTGGTTTCTCTTCAAGAACGTCTCAAGAATAGGGTATGGTTGGACACAATGCTAATTGGCCAGCTAGGGAGGGCGGTGGGTGGGTTCATGGACCAAACTGAAGTACAGAATGTGAAGCTGTTGTCAGGCAACAGAGAACGAGTGGGATTAGTCATTGACGTGCTGCGTGCAAAGGGAGATAGAGACTTTTATGCTTTCTGCAAGTTGCTGCAGAGGAATGAGTACAATGATTTGGTGAATTTGTTGGAGGACAAGGCTTCACAGTTAAAGGATGAATTGGAGAAAGGTATGTGCAACTATAGAAAGGAACAAGCACCATTTGCATGGAGTATGCCTTCAGACAGATTTGTATATAACTGCTGTGAGAATTTATTCCATTGTTGACTGCTAAATTAATTCACTGCACTACAGTGAAATCTGTCTACGACAGCCACCTGTAGTCTTGCACCCAACCCTGTCCCCCGGCCACCATTTTTGTCGCCGCCGGCAGACAGGATCGGGTATGAGACTAAACCACCTGTTAGCTAGTTCCAACTGACCTTTATAGAGAGGTGGCTGCTCTACAGAGGTAGACTGCTATGTTTTAGTGCTATTTGGGTCCAGGGAGGCTGGCTGTTTTAGAGAGGTTGCTGCCTGACTCAAAGACCTACTTAGACAGGTTCCACTGTATAGTGTTTTAACCACTGTTTTTATAAGTTACGGTGTACCTTGAGCTTGAAAAGAAGGCTACCCTGATGGGCTGCAGCCTTTCTACCACAAGTGCCAGAAAGGCTGCAGCCCAATCACTCTGTTGCTCTGTTGGTAATCCATCTGAAAACTAGCCTCCTTGCTACATGGGAGAGCAAGGAAGCCCATTGTTGGGTGGTGCCATGGGCACAACTGAGTAGTCACCTTTCTATTAGTGCATAAACAGATGGAAGTCTATCACCCAGGAGAGGTGTAAGTTCTCCGTGGGTAGTCAAGAGGCTGAAAGTACGATGGAACATGCTGAGTGGCACCATCAGGTGACACCCTGAACTCAGGCTGCTCCAGGAGATGGTATGGTAGAAGGGTGTCCGCGGTATGTAGGATGCCACTTTGCGTAGTCGCCAGAGGTGCTTGATGGTCTAGTGTTCAGAAGTAAGGTACAGTGTACCTTAGAGGCTGCAAATTTTAGTGGCAACTGACTCCGTGTTTAGAAAAGTCCAGGATTTATCAAATACTAATTTTAGCAATTTTCAAGTTTTTGTGTATAAATAATTTTTGCCTGTACGACATTGCTCACTAAATTTGCTAAAATTAGTAGCCTTAAGGCTGCCTTATGGTATATATTTTTGCGGTAATAATATTATGATGCTTTCATGTCTACTGCATCTGTACATTCACAGATGACCTGCCTATGGTCCAGAATGTAGAGCAAGAGGAGCCTGCCAGTGTTAAGCAAGAGGAGCTCCCCGGTGAGTAGCAGTCTTTAATTGACGAAGTGATATGTAATACAGAGCAGATTAAATGATTGATAGCACTTTAGTTAGGGTCATCGTGGACCACGCCTTCATTATCCCAGACAGCGCTATGCAGGCATACACACATGCACCTGCAGACTGATGCTATAGATGTTTATGGCAATGTTTCACCTCAAGTGTTCCTTTTGTCAGGTGTTGATTCTCGAGTTGCCGCTAGTGGTCCTGTAGATATGACAAAGCAGGCAGTGGTCCACATTGACACTAATGAGTAAGTGTACATAATGCATATCTCTTGTCTGTCTATGGTATATATGTTGCGCGCCGCATGTGGGAATGTCCGCTGCTAGCTCAGTTTGTTTGTCTTAGCGTGAGCCGTGCGGTTTTATCACATTCTTCGATGCTACCGTGATTACACATGGGACAGCATGTGATGTGCGTGAGATTCGCAAGAGTATAGCAATGTGGGACACGTCGCACAAATCTGCTTCAATCGCGAAGCTAATCATTCCTGTTGGCAGCTAGACATTAGTGCGTGGCTTTAAGACAGTTATGCAGTCATCTCCAAAAGCTCCAATCCAAGTGTTACAACATTTTACAGGGTGTCCCGGGATATTCACGTGACAATGGCTGCCCATGTAGCTGGCAACGAGTCTTCTCAGCAAATCTTCGGGTGGCAAGTGAGCTTGTGGCACTGACGCATGGTGAAGGTCGATTTTGAAAGGTAAGATCTAACCTTTCCATGTGAGCGCTTACGATCAGATGCTCTTGTGAAGAGTTATAAGGTGCGCAACCTTTTGGGGGCAGGAGAGAAGTTACATTTATTGGTGTAACTTCGAATTTGCAGCGGATTTAGTTAGGAAAAGTGCTCACTAGGCAACGATAGAGTGATTGATTGCGTATTGGCCCATACACTCCATTTCTAATTCAGCCTCTTCCTCATTTGCCACAACAATGATTTGTGCTATTTTACCATAGTCACTAACGGCACTATATCTCGGAATAGAGAACGATTATTCACTATTTGTAAGCACATGTTTGTAGCACAATGATAGAGATTCAGATTGATACCAAGTTTGCACGATTCGGCTCAATCTGGCAGAGAAAGGTAAGGGAATATGGTCGAAATTGGCTGCATGGAAGCCATATTGTTTACGTATGGACATGTCCCGCATGAACACAGGAGGGTTGTGTGCTCAATATGTGTCATTTCTCAACATGTGTTGAATGTCATGTCCTATTTCATCTTTTTTCTGTCCAAAGTCCCAAATTTGGTAGTGGTTCAGGGTTTATTGCTGAAATTCAAGTCACCGAAATCCTGACGAAACTGGTGCTAATGACATGTGGACACATTTTGCCTTGTCCTTCGGTGGCCCAGAAATCAATCATTTTCTTCAGACAAGTTGGTGGCAATCATGCAGAGACTGTGATCAAAGGAGAGGAACTATTTGACTGTCAATTCTTCAAGACAGATGATGAAAAGGTAAGCTTAATATATTAACTGACAGTACTATAGATTTCGTAGTGGCCACACATAGTTATTGCCCTGTTTGCCCTGATTTATTCTTTATACAGTTGTATGTTGGGGGAAGAAAGCTTGACTACACTGTTGTGGAAGTGAAACAGGACGTCATGGAAAAATACTTGAAAGATTATGTCCCCAAACCACTTGTGCTGAGAAAGGGTGCAGAAATGATGGAACGTGAAGGCTCGCAAATGGATGGCTCACTGTACATTGGTCTCTACATGAGGGAGCTCATTCCCTTTGCCAACAGTGGGAGACTTGAAGGTATGTATAAACCAACAAATTTCAATCATCATGTTGCGGTTGACTATAATATAATATCATAGGGATCACAGAAATGCATTCTTTGCATCATCCCCAACACTGTACTTCTAATTGCAGGCTCTGCTATTATATGCATGCCCTTTGTGGTCCCTGTGGCTGGCAGCAGTGGTGCTCCTGTGCTGAATAGGTACAATGATGAGTGGACTGTGGTTGGGCTCCACTGTGCTGAAGTAGGCATTGGAGAAGGTACCACCACATTTGTAACTACCATCACTGCAATCATTGATCACATCCGAAGAGTAAAAGAAAACATCAGTTATGGTATGTGACACTAACAGCTCACTGGGTGTGAAAGTGTATGTATTCTCTAGGGAGTCACTGCACCAATGTTTCTGGTTGCCATTTCTGCTTTTGGCTGACTCTAGAGGCAAGCGGTACAGACTATGTTCTTTGCCTTACACCCTGTTCACATGGACACACAGTGGGTCGAACCTGGTTGACTACCTCGGGGTTCAACCCAGTTTCGTTCGTTTCTGTTCACATTGGACAAAGTAAGTGGTGCTGGAACTTGGCCGCTCGATATCATACTGCACAGCTTGTACAAGATCCCCCTTACTGCCAGAATGTTCCTATCCACCCGAGTAGTTGTCGCTGGATACCGACGTTTACCTACTTTGCCAGTACAGCTGAATTCTCGCCCTCAGTCAAAGTTCGTCCGGGTCCACCATCGTTTACATCCTCATAACACAGGGTTCGACCCTACTGGTGACTGGGGTCAAAACCAGGTAGTTTAACCTGAGTGGAAGCTGGGTTAAACCCGCCTTCATTAGCATGTGAACAGATTTAACTTAGGTTGAACCCGGTTTCGACCTGGGTTAAACGGGTCCATGTGAAAGAGGTGTTAGCTTTGTTGTATGTATAATTATGAACTCCAAACCCAGTGGTTATCCACGCTATTGCTAGTAGTTTTATGAGCATTACATCCTAGCTCTTGGCAGCTTTTACTGTCACTGAACTGTTCACAGTCATTTTAATGTTCATCAGGGATAATAACCTGATTAAGTGTACTCTAATTGTGTTGAATTTACTTTCTTTGTAAAATCTGCCATCGGGCTATTATTCCAAAGCATGTATTCGGAATATTTGTTGGAATGTGGCAGCCACAGGCAATGATAGTGCCATCATACTCCAAGAGGAAGAAGGATATGTATGGGAAGTGTCCAAAACAGCACTATTCTCTGAATTGCCATGAATAGCTGTCTTTCTTGTTGCTAGGTTGTGCTGACAGGTGAAATTATATCATTGACTGCTGGAGCCCAATTTGATGTTTATGTACGCATGGTAGCCCTGCACTGTTGCTCACATGGTCAACTAGAAGGCAGCCATTTCATTGATGAATGCCCCTACTATAAGCACACTGATGATTCATTCCAATAGTCTGAATAGTCGCTACCTTCTATGATCTCCATTCCAGTTCTAATTGCCTCTAGCATCAAGATTTTTGCCTGTCCAATCTGTAGTTTGTTAATTTGACGATGTGCAGCCCTAGAGATTCAGTGGAACCCCTGCAATGCAGACACTCTTGGGAACAAGAGAAGTGTCCTAATTATAGGGGTGTCCGCATTTCAGAGGTATGGTTTATGTGCCCATATGTTAAAACAATCATGTAGTGTGCATGAAAAGTATCAAAATAAGATGGATATGTAAAGGAAGAGGTGGTTCGCTCGAGTACTCGACTCACACACCATTTCTCAAGACTATTCTAAAAGGTAGCTGTTCGCGCTGAACTTTCCCATGTTAAAGACACATTCAAACCTCTTAGTATAGACGATTTGCGGCACTCGCCGACTTCTGTACTGCTCGTGTCACTTGTCAGAGGTAGCGGTGCAAATCAGGGAGCGGACATTTTCTGGCAGCTGATCAAAGTGTTTGGATGATTGGGTGAGTTTTATACAGAGTTGTATAGGGCTGTGCACAGGGCGCTGTCCGCAATACGGAATAACGAGGTGTCCGCATTTCAAGGGGAACTTTATACAGGTAGAATAGGACCAATTGTTGGGACTTTAGAAAGTGTCCGCATAATCGAGGTGTCTGCTTTTCAGGGGTGCCCGCAAGGCGGGGTACCACCGTAGTATCAACCTGGAAAGTAACAAATTTGTCTGTATAGACGCCAGGCTCAGGTAGAGGCTGGGTTCAGAGCAGCTACTGTATTTGTCATAGTAGAGGCCTGGGCCTCTATTTCTTTCCAGAGGTTGGTGCGCTAGACCCAACTTCTCATTCTCATGTGGGGGTGGAAGAGCAGTAGGGTCTAGCAATTGTTGTCAATTTCACAGCTTGAGCAATGGGCGTTTATCTGCAATACACATGAAGCATAACTCAGACGTCGGACAGCCTAGACGCAGCATCCAATGACGAAACTCGAAGGGATTCGACCGAAGACGACATGTTGAGTCTGCACGCTGCTGCTGAAGTGCCTCTCAGGGAGAAGAGAAAGCTCCTGGGAGCTCTCATGTTCATGAATCCCAACCCACAGCTTGTTCCTAGACAATAGCTTAATGAAACTGGCCACCGCTAGTTCGGTAAAGCTGCCAGGCATTGATACAGTCCCAAGTGTTGTAGCAAACTTATAGATATACACACATGCACCTGCAGACTGATGCTATAGATGTTTATGGCAATGTTTCACCTCAAGTGTTCTTTTTTGTCAGGTGTTGTTTCTCGGGGCGCCGCTAGTGGCTCTGTAGATATGACAAAGCAGGCAGTGGTCCACATTGACACTAATGAGTGAGTGTACATAATGCATATCTCTTGTCTGTCTATGGTATATAATTATGTTGTGTGCACACAGGAGGCTTGTGTGCTCAACATGTGCCATTTCTCAACATGTGTTGAATGGTGTGTCCTATTTCATCTTTTTCTGTCCAAAGTCCCAAATTTGGTAGTGGTTCAGGGTTTATTGCTGAAATTCAAGTCACCGAAATCCTGACAAAACTGGTGCTAGTGACATGTGGACACATTTTGCCCTGTCCATCAGTGGCCCAGAAATCAATCATTTTCTTTGGACAAGTTGGTGGCAATCATGCAGAGACTGTGATCAAAGGAGAGGAACTATTTGACTGCCACTTCTTCAAGACAGATGATGAAAAGGTAAGCTTAATATATTAACTGACAGTACTATAGATTTCGTAGTGGCCACACATAGTTATTGCCCTGTTTGCCCTGATGTATCTTTTATACAGTTGTATGTTGGGGGAAGAAAGCTTGACTACACTGTTGTGGAAGTGAAACAGGACGTCATGGAAAAATACTTGAAAGATTATGTCCCCAAACCACTTGTGCTGAGAAAGTGTGCAGAAATGATGGAATGTGAAGGCTCGCAAATGGATGGCTCACTGTACATTGGTCTCTACATGAGGGAGCTCATTCCCTTTGCCAACAGTGGGAGACTTGAAGGTATGTAATCTTACTATAATTCGCAGGATCTAGAATTTTAATGTATGTTTGTTCAGCCATAAAACTGGCACCTTCCCGTTAATTGGCTCGAGACGCTCCTTGCCAGGTGAGGGACTGGGGGGGCCATGTTCTTAGTGGGGTGCTGTTCGCCTAGCTTCCTTGCGGCTGAAGAGCGAGATGTCCTTCGTCAATTCTCCGTGGACCGATACGCCATTTTTAACATTATCGACCAGCCCTTCCACTACCGATCACTGGCGTACTTGATACAAGCCATGCCAGTTAAGGAAGTAGGGGACATGAGCTTAAAGGGGTGTCGTTCACCTAGCTGCCCTGTAGCCTAAGAGTGCACTTCCTTTTTTCCGTGGGCCGAGACGCAATTTTTAATTATTGGTCTCTAAGGACTTCCGGTTATGGGAGACCCTATTCGTTGTCAGCAGACATTCGAATTAAACTCTACCGTCATTATAACAGCCAGCCTCCATTGCTACCTGTGCAAGTAGTTCAAAACTGGCGAGGGACCGACTCGCTGGCTTGCGATAGGCTGGGAACCCGCCATTTTAACTATTCTTGCAGCCCTTGACAAAGTACAGCATTTCATTCCACCATAAGAATGTTATGTCACATCCAGCTGAAGTGCGCTGAGCATGCGGAGAGACCCGCCTGAAGGGCGGGTATGTCCACTAGTGTATGTATAAACCAGCAAATTTCAATCATCATAATGCGGTAGACTATAATATAATATCATAGGGATCACAGAAATGCATTCTTTGCATCATCCCCAACACTGTACTTCTAATTGCAGGCTCTGCTATTATATGCATGCCCTTTGTGGTCCCTGGGGCTGGCAGCAGTGGTGCTCCTGTGCTGAATAGGTACAATGATGAGTGGACTGTGGTTGGGCTCCACTGTGCTGAAGTAGGCATTGGAGAAGGTACCACCACATTTGTAACTACCATCACTGCAATCATTGATCACATCCGAAGACTAGATGACAACATCAGTTATGGTATGTGACACTGACAGCTCACTGGGTGTGAGGGTGTATTCCCTAGAGATTTGATGTCTATGTACACATGGTAGCCCTGCACTGTTGCTCACATGGTCAATCTGAAGGCAGCCATTTTTTGAGGAATGCCCCTACTAAAAACACACTGATATTTCATCGCAATAGTCTAAATGATAGATGTTAAATATCCATGGCGACATGGGGCAACTTTGTCTCACCCCCTGCCTCACATCAAACCATTCTGTCATCTCACTATCTACCCTCACACATGCCTTACTTGCCTGGTTTGAGATCAGCTTTTATTAAACCTGGTATAAATGGATTGATCTTTCCTATATAAATCTGTGCTAACACATGGCCGCCCTTGAGCTCTTTCTAAAAGGTGCGAGTTGTGAGAAGTTGCTATGTACATTCAAAATTCAGTCTCTGGTCCAGCAATGCCCACCTCCCTCACATTGCATGGCTTCTTTCGCAGTTCTTCTGCACTCACTAAGCTGGGCAAAGAAGCACGTAGTGCGATTTCTCTTAGACATTTACAGCAGGGACTTCAGTCAGCCACCACACATTGTGCTGAGATCGATTCATACCTAAAGCAGGCACCTCAGATATCAAAGTGTTCCAGTATGTGGATTCCATACCCAGCATTAATCATAGATCCTCCATGCGTCAATTTGGACCCGGCCACCATTTGAGCTCAGCGTCTATATGGACAATAATGGTATTCTTTGATAGAGGCCATATCTCGAATAGAAGCCGGGTTCAAATTGACACTGGGTCTGGAATCCACAAGCTGAAACTCTTTGACATCTGATGTGCAAGCTGGAGGTATGACTGAACTGCAGCATGACCCTTGTTGACTGATTGGAGTCCCTGCTGTAGCGGTGATGTCCAAGAGAAATTGCATTTCATACTTTTTCCTCCAGCTGAAGATATGAATTACATGCAGGAGAACTGTAAAAGTAGCTGCCGCAGGGGAGCCCGGCCAGACAAAATTGTGAATGTGGCAATTTGTGCCTTCGACAAAAGCTCTGCACGTGGATCTCATTGGGCAGCCATGTGATAACACTGATTTTATATAGGAAACATAGCTAGGGGATCAGTTCATTTAGTATCAGTTTTCAGTGGAAGCCAGGCTTGAATATAAGCCAGGTCTGTAAGCTGAAAGTAACAGGAAGAGCATGGAATAATGATATTCAGTGCATATGAATATCTTTAAGTCAGCAGACTGGAAGGTGGCAACATGCCCTGTCTGTTACCATAATCACTCATTCCCACACTTGTACATGTTCTGTAGTAAGTTACTTTGGTGAAGTACCGCATCTTTCCATTGTATACCCCATCATTATGTGCATGTGGGTGTTTAAGTGCACCAGTATGACTGTACTACTTCTTTGTCTATTATATGCAGGTGGTGACGAGGTGGATAATAGACCTGATGTATCAGTCCTGCCACGATATGCTGAGATAGTGGAAGAGGCAATTAGAAGAAAGGGGAAGGTTGACATAGAGGTCAGTAAAATAGTCTTCCTTGGTCCTCCTGAAGCTGGGAAAACACAGCTCAAACGCGCTTTGATGAGGAAATATGAGAGGACCACACAAAGTACACCTCTCTCAGCTGGAGCAGAGCAAGTGGTGGAACGCTATGTGGAGAAGGATGGCTCAACTTCTCCTTGGAAAATGTTTACTAAAGAAATGCTTCAGGAGGCGTTGCTTAAGAGTGCAGAGGATGTAAATGATGAAGGTGACAAGGATACTTCACTCCCTCCTGGGCTTCGGCTGCAAAATCCTCAGTGCAATGATCCGGAGCTAATCTCAGACTTTGCTTTCACTGAGCCTCCTCGGGAAGACATGCCACAACAATCCGCTACTGAAACAGCTGCCTGTCCTTCAGCAGAACACTCCCATTCTCTGATACCAGCTGCAGAAAAGGGCCAAACAAATGATAATTTGAGCATACTTAGTGATGAATTTAGTCGGTTGACTGATGCTGTACAGTCGTTATCTCATGACAGTGCCAAGGAGGGCCTCAGTATGCGGTACATACACCTGATCGACAATGGTGGACAGCCTGCATTCTTTGCAGCCCACCCTGTAGTCGCTACGTCTCGAGCAACCTATGTCCTTGTGTACAATATGCAGGAGGGCCTGAATGCTAAGCCAAACTACACATATCGCAAGAAGGGGTGCAGTGGAGATGGCAAAGTGCAAAGCACTGCCATACCAAATGAGCATTACACTAATCTAGATCTACTCAAGGCGTCTTTGCTGACCATTGGAAATTTAAAGGAGAAGTTTATGCATTTTGAAAAGGAGGTAAAGGCATTTGGGAGTGATGGCCTGCAGAAGTCCTCCATGGTGCGCCCTCCATATCTTGTGGTGGTGGGCACACGGTATAGTGAGCCACCCATGGAAGGCGCAGGGAGAGCTGAGGAGCAAAACAAGCAGCTTGGACTTGAATGCAGTGTGTTTCCAGCATGGTGTGATGCCCAGAAGTGTGAAGTCCTGGGCAAGGATGGGCATTTGTGCCCAGTTGATAGTCTTAGAGAAGACTGCCCAGGAGTACAGGCAGTCAGAGACATGATATCTGCTGAGGGATTCAGCCTCAAACTGCCTATCCCTATCTCGTGGTTCCAGTGCCACCTCCTCTTCTGGTATGCTAGGGAGGAAAGGGTTGACAGGGGTGAACACAAACCCTCACAGCTGGAGGTACTGCCATTTTCAGTCCTCACCGATCTTTGCATGGAGAAGGGACTCATTTCTGGCAAGGATGAATTGCTAGCCATGGTTCGAGCCTTCCATGTTCTGGGTCTCTTCTTCTTTCCTGCACTCAATGAAGAGAAGCCTGGATGGAAACCAGAAGGCCATGAACCTGTGTTCACAAATCCAGATCTGTTGTATGGGGAGCTGACAAAGGTCCTGGAAATAACTTTTGAGGAAGGTTTCCCAGGGAAACCAGATGCAGATGATGTAAGGCTCCTCAGTCAGTTGAAGGAAGATGGAGAGCTAACTCTCAGAATAATGGAACGTCTTGGTATTCCAGACACACTGGGCCCTATTGCTGAATTTCGCAGATACCTTTTGCACCAGTTGAGTACCTGGGGCCTTGCTGCTGAACTGCCTACCTGGGATGAAACTCCTGCCAATGATCCAATATACTTTGTTCCATGCATCCTGCAACCATTCCGCGAGCAGGGTAATGACCCTGGCACTAATCCCAACCATGACGCAGATCCCGAGGCTTTGTGTGTGTCTCTGACAATCTGTAACAAGGAGGCCTACTACATTCCTAATGGAGCTTTCACACATTTCATTGTAAATTTGCTGAAGTCACATAGATACGTGCGCCAAGCAAAAATGCATGGAGTGCAATACTGCTTCAGTGATTCTGTCATCCTTGTGAGGAATGCCAGTCCACCTCAGATCAAGTACAAGTATGAACTTAAAATCACAAATGACAAACTGGAATGTGTCACAATCTGTATCAGTCCTACCTTTCGAGAGGGTAAATGTCCACACGACTGTCATCAGATTATTTGGGATGAACTGAAGGTGGCAATGGAAGAGACTTGCACACGAATGTACAGCAAAGAGACAAGATTTCAAACAGTAGTGGCCACCAAGTGCCATTGCCACCGCTTTGCTGCATTTCCGCATTTGGCAGAGGTGTGCGTAGGTGAAGGCTATCTTTCTTGCCTACGAGGACCACAGCAATGCGATTTAGATAATTTGCTGTTCCTGGAGAAAGTGATGAAGGCACGCCAAAGTAAGAGAAATGCTTGCTTTCATGCATACTGGTGCATGTTTCGGTTTCTATAGTAAACAGGATAGGTGTATGTAAGTGAGCCCCACGCTATGGGTGTAGTCAAGTGAAGCAAGTGTAGTGTATTTACACTTGTGCCTTGTCAAACACTTAGCCATTTA
The DNA here is from genome assembly GCA_964019415.1 of Ianthella basta. Classification (NCBI taxonomy): domain Eukaryota; kingdom Metazoa; phylum Porifera; class Demospongiae; order Verongiida; family Ianthellidae; genus Ianthella; species Ianthella basta. Next base: position 1,018,652 of record OZ025874.1, on the reverse strand, counting down.
ACTAACAACTAAATATTTCGACAATGCTCAAGAATGCTATTTATTTTATTGTAGTAAACGTAACCCACAATATTTTGTTTCCTAATTGCTCCTTCAGTTTTAGACAGATGATCACGAGACGTAGGAGGAATACGAAGAGGCATAGCGAGAGTAACATCGGTGAAGCAAAGTTTGGTTTAATGTCGTTCCGTTCGAGTACTTGCCTCTTTTATGCTTGCCAACATATCTAAGAGATAGGGAGATTGTGTTTCGTTGTTCACAAACTCCTCCTTTATTCCTTACCAATCTTCACCAAACTTGGAAGAGTATATCACGGCAATACGGGGAGTGACATAAGGTGGTTAGCGCTTTCGCCGTTGGACTCCTTTAGACAAAATGGATTAACATAAGTAAATTCTGTACACACAGAGCTTTATGGAGCGTATACAGAATGCTCCCAATTGAATAGAGAGTTTTGATTGGTTCAATGCTCAAATTATGAACCATAGACTGGGAACCTACAGAAAGGCCAGGTATTCAGCTAGTATCATCAATTAAACTTTGTGCAGTTTACAATTATACTAGCCATATGTGAGAGTTGCGAGTAGAAATCGCAGATTGGTGTGAAGTGTCATTTTTGGAAAATGGTGGCCGAAAATTGGCAACATTTGATGAACGAGAAGTGGCACCGAACAATTCTACTGAACTATTTTAACACATGCGCAAGGATATATAATGCCTTTTGCATAATTTGAAACGATAACTGCGCCCTTCGATGTCATACTTTGCTTTTTGTTTGGTATTTCCGAAGTCGACTCACATTTCTCTGACTGAAGTGTTCTTGCGCTAAAACATCGTCTTCAATCTGTTGAATAGTTGACTGCAACTGTAGTAACCAAGAGCAGCTGCTATACTACTGATAAACAGAAAAACTGTGGCAATCAGGGTGAAATTCCGGTGGACAAATGGTGCACTGCCATTTTTATTATATACTTTGTATACAAATAAATTGGCTAGGAGGGTTCATTCAACTGACAATTTCTCAGCAAAGGAAGCTCAGACACACTTCAAACTTGCTGGCAGAACTTAGACTACTTGTGGCTACCTAAAGCTGGGAGAATCTCTGAATCGCTGAATGTGCGCTAATCTGCGATTTCTACTTGCAACTCTCACATATAGAGAGGAGGCTGGAGTGCTGATGTTTCACAATCTTTATTAAGTAAACATAAGGGCAAAAGAGTCTTCTGAAAAGACTCACGAACACTGGCTGCATCTGGATCACGGGTTAATTCTTTTTTACAGCAAACTGTCTATTGGACCTGCTTGCACGTGCTTGTACTGGTACAGACAAGAATGGAAGGAAACGTTGAACTTTAAACATGGTTGTTGCTGCATTCACGGCTGATCTTCTTGGCATCTGACTAGCTATGTGCATGCTCTGTCAGAGTCAACAGGTTTCATTTCCATAGCTTTGAGGCTACCAAAATTGTATTTTGTGCTGTATTCACTACCATAGCCTTAAGTAACCATGTGCAAGGTTATGGTAAAGTGCGGTGGTGTACTTATGACATGGTGTCAGCACTGGTTAAAGTAATACCATATAAATGTATAGACTAGCGGCCTAACCTAGCCACTGCTTCAGCTCACCATACACTGAAATACACCTACCACCTGTTGACAAGCACTATTTCAGCTATAAGTATGAAGTGCGTGTGTAAGTGGGTGTTTCAAATACACAGACTCAATGAACTAATGTTTTGTCACTGTGCTGGAAGGACATTATGCAAATAATGCTCTTCAGCTGGACTGGATGACAGCACTGTCCACCATTGCCAGGCAACTTCATTGCTGTGTCTGCTCACACCATACGTACATCTGTCGGTGTGTGTGTGTGCAACCAGATACTGTAATTGAGACATAATTCTATATCGTGACATTGCAAAAGTGTGAAAGCAGCATAGTAATGAGCATCACAGAAAACAGTGTGAGGGTATTCTTGAGACATGTACTGTACATACCAATGTATGAATGGTATACTGACAGTAGGCAGTTATGGCATACACATTCCTTTGATGTATCCACATAATGGTGTATGTATAGTTTTGCAATATATACAGCAAGCCACATCACACTGTTAGTGTAGCCTTGGTGCAGACACATGTAGTGTGGATAGCACTTCACTGACTCACATACCCTCTTTATATAGAAACTGTCCAAACTTCTGATGAGGCCAATCATGGTGCTCCGATTGACCCAAAAAGAGGTACGGGTATTACTTGTTCCCTGGTATACAGTACAGTGTGGTACAATGTATGTAGCAAGCATTCTGGTAGAAACTACTAATCATCTGGTCATGTTAGTATATTCATGACCTAGTGCACAAGCAACATGTCTACTACAAGCGACACAGACTGACAGTGGATAATGCAGCTCTTAAATAAAGACACAAACACATTTCTGCTATAAGTCACAGTTTCCATTGTCAGTCCAACTGCCTTGCATTAGACATGTTACTGTGTTTTAATGCATGTGTTCACTGTGACATTATTTAGTCTTAACCAGTACTGGCAATAGAAGTGTCTCCCCCCCATTTGCACGTTCACCTTGATTTAATTCTTGTTGCCTGCAGCTCCTTGTGCACCATTTTCAGCTGCAACATTCCTCAAGACATTCGAGGAAGACTTCTTTGATGTAACTAATGCCAAGCTCAGTCTACTTAGGTTGAAACGCAAGGGAGTCATTTCACTGGGTGTTAAAGCTGCCATTGAAAATGAAAATGACGAGGATGCAAAGGAGGTTTTGTATGACCACTTGATGAACAATGCAACATGGGACACTCTGAAGGAGTACTGCAGTGTTGCCATTGCAGCAGAGGGCTTCCCAAGAATGCAGGAACTTGGAAGGAAAATGCTGCAGGCACTGATACATGGAGGTGTGTGTGTGTGCGTGTGTGTGTGTGTATGTGTGTACGTTGGCTTACATGATTGCATGACATTCTGTGTGTGTGTGTGTGTGTGTGTGCGTGTGTGTGTGTGCGTGCGTGCGTGCGTGTACGTGTGTGTGTGTGTGTGTGTGTGTGTGTGTGTGTGTGTGTGTGTGTGTGTGTGCGTGCGTGCGTGCGTGTACGTGTGTGTGTGTGTGTGTGCGCATGCGTGCGTGTGTGCACTTTTGTGTTGGCATGCAGTATATTGTGGACTATAGCAGACTGAAGTTTTCTACACTGTGCACAAGTATTGTTCTACACTTAATTGGGTTGCTTGTACATTTTACTGCTTAGTGTTAGCTACATGCAGTATCTCTTTTCTCCCTTTTATTTTCTCAAGGGAATTAAACATGCTGGGCCATGTGTGTGCCATCTTCAATTAACATGAAACAACACAATAACTGGTAGTGTAGCTTTACTGTGTGAACTGTCATTACATGGGATGCTATTCAGATGCACACTATATTGCAACATAATGCATAAATTATGCGGTAAAGTACATATGACCAGCCCAATTAATGGTACAAACACACTAGTGTATGGAATGTGGAGACCTGTTCACACAAACCAAGTAGTGCTCAGCAGCAGGTGTATGGGGTTATGTGTGCCTGTCATGTTAGCTGGTGTGTGTACATACGTACTGACATACCGCACCTCATACCAAATACATTGCAATACTGCTCATGCTGTGTGAATACTAAATGTAAGGCACTGTTTTTGAAATTAATGGTATTAATTGTACCACTTACAATGTACGTGGTTAGTGCACTGATGAGGGTACTCACCAGTAGGTAATGGCCCATCAACCTCATGGGCCTCCCTCTCACAAGTCCTTTTGGAACTTTCTTACTTCATCTAATTCTGTAGTTGTGAGGGTAGACGAGCTATTTTGTGTTCCACTCGTAGGTGCAAGTAAATCTAGTTTCCTTTCACTGCAGCTGTACCTTTTGAAGCTTCAGTGTTCCTGAAGACCTATGAGGATGAGTTTATTGAAGTTGTCCATGCCAGAGAGAGCCTGTACAAACTAAAACGTCTAGGAGTAATTCCAGCAGGTGTTAAGACAGAAATTGAGGAAGCCAAGGACACCAATGCAAGGGAGATCTTGTACGACCACCTGGCAACCAATGCTACTGCAGCCACCTTGAGGGAGTGGTGTGTGGTAGCCAGTGAAGCAGATGGTTATCCAAAGATGAAACAACTGGGTGAAAAGATGCTGAAGGCTCTGCCACCAGCTCAAGGAGGTTGGTTGGAGTTGTGTGTGTGTGTGCGTGCGTGCGTGTGTGCGTGCATGTGTGCCTGCATGCGTGCGTGCGTGTGTGCGTGCGTGAGTGCGTGCATGCGTGTGTGCGTGTGTTCATTTGAGTATTGTGTAGTGGTATGTTGGTGATCTTTGGCCGAAGTAGACACTCAGCTAGCATCACTTTTGAGTGTCCTTAGTGTGTGGTAATGTCTGTGTGGTGAGGTACATTACTATTCTTAGTACTGCTATTGTTGGATTGTTGGTACCTTTTTACTTCCTTCCGTCTCAAAGGTAAATGAAGGCACTGGCTGTGTGCTGTTAGTGGACTAACAAGATTGACAACACTTTGAAAGCCTACAAGTGCAAGAACTGGTGTTTTTGTTAGCTAACTTCGGATAATTAGCATTGGTAAAGTAGAAGCTAGTTAAATTTGTAAACTTAAATGTACTAGTTTTGTATGAGTTTGTATTTGTCCCTGTACTGATGGTTAACTAGTACTACCACCACACTGTCCTTCACTGAACTATAGCTACCTGTAGCTACTAGTGCACTGCATGAAATACTTGAGCTACAGCCTGCATGCCTCACAGGATCAAACAAGTGTTGAGGGGAGTGGCATGTGCACGTGCATGACAATGGTAGGATGAGCAATTGGCTTAAGATGCGCGTGATGTAGGTGTCTCAAAGCCCAATGTTCCAAGTAAACGCTCCCTTCCCACCACTGATCACTGGTGGTCGGTGTGATCAGCCGGCCATGCGCTGCACTGGGTCACGTGACTAGCCACCTACCCGGTCACCACTTCCTGTTGAGTACAACGGGCCTGATCTCAAGTTGTAGAGTTCTTTCATCGCCCTTAGCCGATCGACAGGTAAAATCATCTACTGTGACGGCTCATAGTTAGTGTTAGACAGCTGCAATCTGTTACCGTATGCTTCCGCTATCTCCTTCGTCCACTGGCAGCCCACACAGAGATGAGTAAGCCTATCTCAGTAAAGGACGAAGGCGCCGTTGTCCTGGACACAGGAGCTGGTGTTGTTCCTGATACTGTACAGGAGGCAGCCAAGAGGGCTGTAGTCTTCATTGACACGAGGTGCGTGCACACACACTCGCGCCGTGTGCCACCCTAACACGTGCGAGCTGCTTGCTGTATGCCGCGTGTGGATCGACCCCCTCAGTAGTAGTCCATCAGTAGTAGGCCTACACCCAAGGTGTACACCTGTATATATAACTTACTCACATGCACATGTTTATGTTTTGTACAGATCACGGCATGGCAAAGGCTCAGGCACTCTAATGCAAATCCCAGTCTTTGGAATGAGCAAGCCTGTTCTTGTCACCTGCAACCATGTCATCCCCGACCAACAGATAGCGAAGAATTGTTTTGTGTCCATTGATCGTTATGATGACAGTAGACCGGGGACAGTCCTCTCAGGAGCGGACCTGTTTGATCTCAGCATGTTCAGGACCGACACCACCAATGTAAGTAGCACACAGTAGCTACCAACGGTAATGGGCTTCTGTGACACATAATGCTTCACAGAGACCACATTTCAGACACTTGGTTTGCTGGACAGGAGAGATGGTGTGGCACAGTTGCTCACTGTTTGATACTGCCCCTGGTGTGCTTGCCAGCATCTTGGTGGGCACGTCCATTTGTGATTAGACTGTGACAGCCCATGCACATCTCTTACCTGCTCCAAGTGTGGAAGTGTGTAGTAGTGGGTGGAGTTGAGAGCTGTACATGCTCATCTACCTAGTGCCGTGAAGGGCCACAGGTAGAGACAGTGATTTGTGGGCAGGCACATACGTAATCGAGTAAGACTCCTCTTAGGGGGTTACATTCTGGGAAGAAATGTCTGATTTTTCCAGCCAATGACGTCACAATAAAATGGCAGACAGCATTAGTGGTCATACAGTGCTCCACTCTCAAAGAGTAAACTATTTGAGTAACTTAAGGGTGCAGTCGATTTGCATAAAAGAACCACTCGAGTTCATCATTTTGGGTGTCTTTTAGCACATTTCCGCTATAACCTTTACACAGACTAACGCATGAAGGCAAAACAGCTATTCCCACACTTAAGGGATTGGAATGAGACGCCATTTTTAATTGCCGCGTGCGCATCACATGATTGCATCACCACCGGTTCGGATCCTGCATCGCTACAACAGCTTCCCCGAGCTCAGGAGGACTGCAGTCTACTTCATAAAGATGAATGCGTCCCTCACGTGAGTAGTAAACGACGAGAGAATGATAATCTGCCAACGCGTCCGTCTGCACAACCATACTACTGGTCACGTGAGTTGCACAATATGACATCATCATTGACCTTGGGAGTAGAGAAGTTGCAAAATTCTTGCTGAAGCAGTGTAATACTCTTTGTGTGAATGTGAGGAACTTTACTAAACAGTATCATCAGATTGCACAATCATTAATCTATCGACGGAGCTACTTTCGCATCTTAACTCGCATTCTTGCGGCAGTTAGCTCCTGAAACTTGACACCTCCATATATCGTTATTTTGGGAATATTTATGTGAAATTTGGTAGTTTGAACTTCAACAGCTACCAATGTTTTATGCTTATTGTGGTAACTACTGGCAGTGAATTGTGGGCCTTAAGCGATCCTTCCTAAAAACAATAAATCTCATTTTTGTAATTAACGATGTGGGCGTGTCACAGGACTCCTCCTGCCCACACACTTCACCTTCGTTCATTGGTAATCTGTTTCTCTACGTAAATAGCCTTAAACATCACCTATTACCATTCAACAAGCAATTTTTGACACAGTAAAATAGTTTACTCTTTAGGAGTGGAGCACTGTACAGGCACACCGAACTGCTGGAACAGAGTGACGAAGCTTTAGAAAATGTTGCTTCTGACCGTCAACAGGTCCTTGGACTACTAGGAAATGGTTAGGGTTTTAAATTTATGCACCACAGATCCTGGAAAGGGGTTCGTACGAACCCAACAAACCTCCACATGCATACAGGCCTGACCCCTTAGCTGACATGCTGTGTTTTGGAGCCAATCAATGTTCAAATTGCAAGTGTTTGTGTTCAATGTGTGTTATTTCATATGCGAGTCCATTGCCTGCAGCTGTGTGCGATTGATTACATATGTATTGTATTTCAGAATGTGTTTGTTGTGGCCAATATTTTAACCTATTTATATCCTGTGTAGGATCCGGGGTGGGGAAAGCTACTGGACTTTACCGTCATTGGGGTGAGGATGGATGTTCTTGAGAAGGCTAACATTCCAGGTGGACCTCCAACACTGCTCCCTATGACAGATTACCAGAATTTGACATCAAATCCAGCAGTGAATGACCTAATTACTGTGGTCCACTACCCGAAGGACCCACCAGGATTCCAGAAATGTACCAACCCCGAACGCATCCTCAAGATTGCAGGTAGTGACATGCATTGTATTCTAAGCTGTGTCACTTGCTATTTGTGTGTGCTATAAAACTCTGTTCCCAGCCACACAGGTGCACCTCCTTGACAATGATTTGTTTCTATACAGATCCAATGTTTGGGCACAGTGTGACGACCTTTGGAGGCTCCTCCGGGTGTCCCATTTTCAGGGAGTTCCAAAGGAAATGGATCGTTATCGGTCTTCATCGCGGAGAGCTCTCAGCTGGTGCTACGGTGTACACCAACCTTGCAACTCACATGTCGGCAGTGTACAATGCCTGCATGGGCCTCCCTCTCAGCGGTCCAGGTACAATGCTGCACTGAGTGACTGTGTTAGACCCAGCGAAGGTGCTCATGCTGCCTTACTGCGTAGTGGACAGTACCATTCCTGCATGTTGAGCAGTAGATGTCTGACTCACCCTACTGTTTGTAGGGTTATCTGTATACGTACATATTGCTGATCAGCAGAGTTAGACGTGTGGTCTTATTCCACAAAATGGCACTTTATTTTGCTATTTATATAATGCGTCTGTATGAATATAGCTTTGATCAGTGACGTTGTGTGTGATTCAGCTGTTTAGTGTGCTGCATTCACTTCTTGTGCAACGAGCGAGTGTGTCTTTATGACACAGTGGTTTAGTTCTCTGGAGGATGCAACTTGTAGCGGGAGATTCTGTTGGTCAGCTGATTGAATGCAGAGCGAGTGTTCTCTCGTTTTGGTTGAATATGAGAAAGCAGTCATTCTGCATTCTCTGTAGGGTATGTAGCAAGCCTGGGTAACCCCTCAACAGACACTGTAGCAGTCTCGTCTTTTATATCCTGCGTGTGTATATCTTCACAATTTCTTCTTGTTCATCTCTCCTGACCAACAAATGATTGCTGAGTGTTGTGGATCACAGCAGACTAATGAGCTCATTGTATGATGTGGCTCTGCTCTTGAACTCACTGTTGTGGGAAGTATCCACAAATGTACTTTCACAGACGCTGGGTGACTTGCATAGTTCTCAGAGTAGAGTGCTGTTAAAGATAGATTGAGTGTGGTATGGACTCAAGCACACAACACATGCTCTGTCTGGTTCACTCTATTCTGCAGTGCCTGCTGTGGGTGAATTCGCACTAGAGGCTCGGAAGATGACTAAGGAATCCACTGAAGGAGAAAGCAGTGACATAGATAAAGATGGCAGTGAAGTGTTGAGTGGTGAGTGTGCAGTACGTAAGACTGTGGAGCCTCTACACGTTACCAACCAACACACACTGACGTGCTCAAGGAACTTCAAGACTAGACGTACCCTATAGCCCACTAGCAAACATCCACCAGTAGCTGCCCCACCCTATAGTGAATGGGGTGAGGGTGGGGCAGGGTGGTGAGTGGAGAGGTTGCTTACCTTAGTGTCACGCAGTGGGGAAGGTACATATTGTTTGTTCAAACACTCAACTTGTGAAAGTGTTCATATGTAGTCATAGTACATAGTCATTGAGATGGTTCGAACCACCAGGGCTTGTCTTAATGCTCCTTCCACCCCTGTGTGGGGATGTGGACACTGTGCATACACATAGCTTGCTCTGAAGTCTGCCAGTAGCAGTGTAAACAGAGCTAGCTCCTCTGCATACATACTAGCTACTCCGGTGTGCTCTTTAGTGTAGGACTGACAACATGCTGACTGTGTATTGGTATGTGCACTTGTTCAGTTATACAGTTTGTTGTAGTGCTGTACCTGACTATGTAAGTTAGGCCTTCACTCTACTTAATCATATGCTTGTGGTGTTCACTGGTTGTTACAGCATGTATCTCTTTGATGTACACAGCATCACAGATTCTTGAGAAGTATGAGGATGAGTTCTTTGAGGTTGTGGATGCCACGGTTAATCTACCTACACTGAAGCGTAAAAATGTGGTCACCGAAAAGGTCATCACAAAGATTAAGGGAGGGGATAGCAGCGAAGCGAAGGATTATTTGTATGAGCATTTGAAGACTAACGCCACCGTGGACACACTGAGGAAGTACTGCAAAATGATCAGTGAAGCAAGCGGGTTTCCCAGAATGCAGGAACTTGGAAGGAAGATGTTGAGTGAGCTGCCACCAGGTGTGTTAGTGTGTCATCCTGTGTGTGTGTGTGTGTGTGTGTGTGTGTGTGTGTGTGCGCGTGTGCGTGTGCGTGTGTGTGTACAGTACGTACGTATATGTGTGTGTGGATGTACACATGTCTTGTGCATGCATTGATATTCTGCCATGGGACACTGTGTATACCCATATGGGTTCATGTGTGTGGTTGTTCTATTCATAGTATGTATGCTGAATCCTGTATATACCTTAAACACTGCCAGCATGCCTTCCCCACCTACTTGTAGTCAGAAGGCACACAGACATTTGTTGTTGTTGCTTACACTATTTCTTGCTACTTTCTTGAAGGGAAGTAAAGTTCCAGCTGAGGACACTGCAGTCACTTCTTTGGAATAACTACGTCCTTTGTGCAACAACTGCTAAATTTTGTTGACTTATTATTTAGTCTTTTTGTACAATTTGTACTGTTAGCTCTAGTTTTGTAAGGTAGTTTACTTTTTGCCTTTCCAGTGATAATTTTTCTGATAGGACTGTTGACTGGTAGTCTACAGTTACATGTGCTAACCAGATCTCTCGGGTACAAGTGTTCCCTGTCACTTCCCCTGCTTGTGACACTCGGTGGTGAATGTCCACTACACCAAGTGTCCAATATACCAGTGGTTCTGTGCCCATGGACCAGACTGTGTAGGATATTGATTTAAGATGGTAGAATATGTGCATGATCCTATGCAGTTGTAGTATATATACAATAGGAATAGATCTAATGCAGGAATGTGACTCATTGTCTACAGTGGGGTTCACTGGAATGTGATAGCTAAAGAATTTTGATAAGGGAGTGTCCCTAACCAAAACATAATAGTAAGATCCCTGTCATTACTGGTGGGAGTGTCCCAGGAGGCCTATATACAGGCTGATAGGGACAGCCAAGAAAGAGGTGTGCCTGGGACAGTACAGATCAGTCCCTGTCCATTCCAAATTATCACTCAGGAGTTAGAGAATGGGTAAGCATGCACTAGTTGTGTAATGGCTTTACAACTAGCTACAGTAGCACATCCTCACAACACACAGTGCCACCACTGACATACTGACTGGCCTATAGCTAGCTAGCTATGAGGCACTACAGTACATGGATGTGGCCAGAACAACTTCAACCTTCTACTGCTGTGTTCTGTCCACACTGTATGCTGTCATCACTTTGTAGTGTGTACCATACAGTGACAGCCTTCACTGAGTCTGTGTCCACTGTACTGAGGACAAAGTGCATGTGATCTGAGGCTAGGACTGCTGCGTACTGTATAGCCGTCTGGCCACATTCATGGGTGCATCATTTACAATGCATTCATATCCCTTCACACGTACCTTGTATGGGCACACATGGCAGGCTCTGTGTGTAGGCACCTTCCATAGGAAAATGTATCTACATACGTCCGTAACGTATTACAGTGGCTGGTACGTAAAGTGCTTCTGTGATGGTTTGGTGGAACTTGAATGAAGACAAAGGGTGGAGAGGTTACTTATCTTAGTGTCACACAGTTCCATTGAGAAACTACATGGTTGTTTGTTCATACACTTAACTTGTGAAAGTGCTCATATGTAGTCATGGTTCGAACCACCTGGGCTTTGTCTTAATGCTCCTTCCACCCCTGTGTGGGGATGTGGACACTGTGCATACACATAGCTTGCTCTGAAGTCTGCCAGTAGCAGTGTAAACAGAGCTAGCTCCACTGCATACATACTAGCTACTTCGGTGTACTCTTTAGTGCATGACAACGTGCTGACTGTGTATTGGTATGTGCACTTGTTCAGTTATACAGTTTGTTGTAGTGTTGTACCTGACTATGTAAGTTAGGCCTTCACTCTACTTAATCATATGCTTGTGGTGTGAACTGATTGTTACAGCTTGTATCTCTTTGATGTACGCAGCATCACAGGTTCTTGAGAAGTATGAGGATGAGTTCTTTGAGGTTGTGGATGCCACGGTTAATCTACCTAGAATGAAGCGTAAAAATGTGATCACCGAAAAGGTCATCTCAAAGATTAAGGAAGGGGATAGCAGCGAAGCGAAGGATTATTTGTATGAGCATTTGAAGACTAACGCCACCGTGGACACACTGAGGGAGTACTGCACAATGATCAGTAAAGCAAATGGGTATCCCAAAATGCAGGAACTGGGAAGGAAGATGTTGAGAGAGCTGCCACCAGAAGGTGTGTTAGTGTGTTATCCTGTGTGTGTGTGTGTGTGTGTGTGTGTGTGTGTGTGTGTGTGTGTGTGTGTGTGTGTGTGTGTGTGTGTGTGTGTGTGTGTGTGTGTGTGTGTGTGTGTGTGTGTGTGTGTGTGTGTGTGTGTGTGTGTGTGTGTGTGTGTGTGTGTGTGTGTGTGTGTGTGTGTGTGTGTGTGTGTGTGTGTGTGTGTGTGTGGACGTACACGTGCGTTGATATTCTGCCCTAGGACACAGTGTGTGCCCATGTGTGCCAGTGTGTGTAGTTGTTGTGTTCACAGTACGTATGCCGAATACTATTCTTTGAACACTGATAGCATGCCTCCCCCACCTAGTTGTAGTCAGAAGGCACACAGACATTTGTTGCTGTTGCTTACACTATTTCTTGCTACTTTCTTGAAGGGAAGTAAAGTTCCAGCTGAGGACACTGCAGTCACTTCTTTGGAATAACTACGTCCTTTGTGCAACAACTACTTAATTTGACTTATTCTTTAGTACTCTTGTACAATTTGTACTGTTAGCTCTAGTTTTGTAAGGTACTTTACTTTTTGCCGTTCCAGTGATAATTCCTTTGATAGGACTGTTGACTGGTAGTCTACAGTTGCATGTGCTAACCAGATCTCTCGGGTACAAGTGTTCCCTGTCACTGCAGCTGCCCCTGCTTGTGACACTTGGTAGTGAATGTCCACTGTACCAAGTGTCCTACCAGTGGCTGGGTTCTGTGCCCGTGGAGCAGACTGTACAGGACATTGATTTGGCTAAGACGGTAGTATATGTGTGCATAATACTTCAATACAGTTATAATATAATAGGAATAATTCTAATGCAGGAATGTGACTCATTGTTTATAGTGGGGTTCACTGGAATGTAGCAGCTGACAATAATGAATGGAATTTTCATAAGGGTCGGTAGAGTGCTTCCCCTAACCAAAAAAGGTATGATCGCTGTCATTACTGGTGGGAGTGTCCCAGGAATACCCTGCTTAAAGGCTGATAGGGACGTACAGCCAAGAAAGAGGTGTGCCTGGGACAGTACAGACCAGTCCCTGTCTATTCCAAATTATCACTCAGGAGTTAGAGAATGGGTAAGCATGCACTGGTGTGTAATGGCTTTACAACTAGCTACAGTAGCACTTCCTCACAACACACTGTGCCACCACTGACATACTGACTGGCCTATAGCTATAGCTAGCTAGCTATGAGGCACTAGTCTACAGTACATGGATGTGGCCAGAACAACTTCAACCTTGTACTGCTGTTTCCTCTCCACACTGTATGCTGTCATCACTTTGTGGTGTGTACCATACAGTGAAAGCCTTCACTGAGTCTGTGTCCCCTGTATTGAGGACAAAGTGCATGTGATCTGAGGCTAGGACTGCTGCGTACTGTGTAGCCGTCTGGCCACAATCATGGGTGCATCATTTACAATGCATTCCTATCCCTCCACAGCTAATCAGAGCGGTGATGTCTTGTCACGCAAAATCTATAGTGAGTGCACCCACATCAGTCCTCTAGCTACCACTGCTTGCACTGTGTGGTGATCACTGGGTAGCACCTCTGTCAGTGTCATGTAGCTACGTCCAATGCAGTCTGCTATGTACATATGACGGTCATTGGTCTTTGAAGACCTATTAGTCACAAATGCATGAGTAACAAATTGTGGTTTAAGTTACATAATTTCTTCTGAAGTTGTTTTAACAAAAGAGTGCCTTTGTTCACTAGTTGATTGTGACCACAAGTGAGTCCTAGTGCCTCTATCTCATTGCAGGTTACGGTAATCGGTTAATGCTTTTGAGGGAGTATGTGAGTCGGAAGGCACCTGGCAAGGCAAGGGCACTGCTGGAAGGACTGGGGCTAGACACACCACAGATTGAAGGCTGCTTCAGTAAGTATCCACTGGACGAAGTAGAAGCAGTCCAGGATGGTTTACAGGGCTGGATCGGTGATAAAGATCCTACTTGGAGAGAACTTTTAGTGGCGATGGAGTATGCCAAGATTGGTGTACAGCACTGCAATGAACTCAAGCAAGCTCTTTCCAGGAGAAGCTAATTAACAGATGTAACTATTAATAATTGTGATTTCAATTATGGCTGACGAGTGACTAGAATTGCTAACTACACAGTAGATTGTTCAAACATTGAGTTCTACTGGTTAACATTAAGTGTAGTCATTGGCTATACCATTTCATCCCCACATTAACTGTTGAATACTGATTGGTGAATGTAATCAAGTGCATGATTCTCTCCACACATAGACACACTGCATAGAATCACTCAGTGCATGAAGATGTGCATAGTTTACAATGCCAACTGGCAGTAGACTGCAGTGGTCACATGTGTTGTGTTGATGTACGTATGCTCTTCCAGGGACTGCCTCCCTCACTCGCTCCTTGCCTGTCTAGTGTTTGTCCATGCTCCATTCCCAGCAGGCTGCATGGGTTCATCCTCCAATCCATGCATGGGTGGTCTGAGAACTACCACTGTGGAGAGGACCTGTTGAAGGAGCTTCCACCATACAAAAGAGTGTTTCACCATGTAGAGTGCTTCTGTGTGTGGCTCTATATTATATAATTATACATCGCAATGTGATTAATGTGAATGAAATAAAGCTGAATCTCGTTCAGCCCCCCCCCTTGACGTCATCGCTCATGCATGGATTTGCGCATGCTCAGTGCGATATTATCCATCTCGTTGACCACGTGTTGCCCCTCAGAACGGTGCAGTGCTTACGGTCTGTCGCCAATTAAGCTAACCAAGCTTCCTACGGCGTGGATCGTTTCCGAGTGTAGATCCTTTGGCGACAAAGTGGGATTAAATTAGAGTCGGTGTGAAAAGAGGCAGTCACGCGTAACTAGACGCTGGGGACACTCAAGGTGGACTTTTCCAAGGCTAGGTAAGCGCGAGGAATTCGATGTGACATCACAGTGAGTTGGCTGGTGATGATACTGTAGCACAGTTCCCAACCCAAGATGGGGGGTTCCGAACACGGCGCCGCCTTCCGCCTGTACTCGAAGGAACAGCTTCTCACTACGTCTGCCAGCACAATGACTCCTGCGCTAACTGCGTACAAAAAGGAAGCTGTTCTACTGCGTACAGACGAAATGCGGCTCCGTGTTCTGAAGCCCCATCTTGTTCGTAATACCCCTACACTACCTTAGCATGTACAGGAGCGAGAGCTATAGTCAGTATGAGTGAGATTGGCTTGTACAAGTGTGAAAATGTTAGCAGATTTTCTCGAACCACCAATCCCCAGTGTAATTTGTGCTATGTAGTGTAATTAAATCTTTCTGCCTTAATTTCTTCCCTCATGGCGTGCCTTGCAGAATCGAAACTGAACTTTGTCTGCTGTTGGGTGAGAGTATAGATGGCTGCCAGACAGACACAAGAAAGTGAGTACTTGTGTTTCAGGCCTGTAGGAAGCATATGCACACCAAATGCAATGTGTGTATGTGGGGGGGGGGGGATTAAGTATTCCTCTATTTTGCAATAGCCAGAAACTGCGGAAAGGGTATAATCTAAGATGGTGTCTTTCTAAATGATTTCAGTAGTGGTGCATGCCTGTTTGAAGATCCCCTTGATATGAAGCAAGAGTCAAACAAATACCCCATGTCAAGGTCAACTGTATTTGCTGTTTGCAGCGAGCGAATAGTTGAATATTCAATCCACTGGAAGGAATAAGAAAATATGGAGGTCATCTGTTCAACAAAACTAGAAGTGGGAGGAGAAAGCCAGAAAAGAGGAAAATAGGCACATTTTGACCCAAAGAAAGCACTTTGCAATTGTCTCCTCATATTCTGTGAGAGTTATGCAGGGTTTAGTTCTTTACCTATCAGCTGATTCATGAACGAAATGAAGTGCTGTGGGATCAGAGGCCATTTTTGGGCCGCCGAAGGCGCCCCTATATTGTTTTCAGATTTAGGTATTCGTATGGCTTCATGTTCGTATATATCTATATATATATCTATATATATAAAGAAGGAGTTGAGCAGAACGGTTGTTCGCGAACTCCTCCCGCGAGCAACGGCGCATGGACACCAAACTTTCCCAGATTACGGACGCCACACCCGGTCTCGATCTAAGGGGGGCAACGTGCGCGAAGAAGCCCCTGCCGTGGAGTGTGCGGTGAAAAACCTGCAAACGAACGTCCGCCATCTTGGATTTACGGAGAAAATATACGGTTTTCCGCGCACGCTCCTATGCTGCCAATACAAAAGAAGAACCCCAACTGTTGTTCGCGAACTCCTCCCGCGAACGTCGACGAAACGTGCCCAAACGTTTCCAGCCGTGTCACGCTGTACCTCACATCAATATAAGGTGGTAGACGTGCAAAAAAGCTGCTGCCGAGGAGCGTGTGGCGAAAACCTAGGATGAACCGACCGTCGGCCATCTTGGATCTGCGAAAAACGTACAGGACGCACTAGACCCCCCCACAGAAAGCACTCGACCACTTTTCAGTATACAATGGACCCTCCTACAGGGCCTTGCAGCTATAACATATAATTATGTTAGAGGTGTATACATTAATGAATGCATTGCACCCTTCAGTGCACATGAATATATAGCAGAAAGTAATTATAGTGAATAGTGGTACAATGCATGAATGACGATGGCTGCATGGTGTGCAAAGTAATATTCACTTTCATAATATAAGCTACAAGGTAGTAACTGATGCTTCACAGACTTCCTGAAAGTATTCATGCATGCATGCATGTATGTACATGTGTATACTGAGCATGTGTACACTTCAAAGCATGCAGCCTATATCCTATCAATGGGCTACTGTCTTAGCTGTGGCTTAGACTGCGCATTGCTGTGCATGTAAATGTTAGTTAAGATCATCTGGTTACATTTTGGTTAGGGTTAGGGTATGAAAAGGGTTAGGGTTAGAGAAAGTATGCCGTATCCTAGGCGTTCGCGCAGGTGTGAGAATTGCACCCAAGTTAGTGCAATACCAAAGCTGAGAATAAGGGAAGGGGGTTGTCTCACACACAGAAACCATCAGCTTCTTACAACTAGCCGTTGTTAGTCTATGGTGATCTTCAATGTAAATTTGCATGCACACATGGTAGCTAGGTCAGTCACACTGACATCACCAGGCCAGCCTGGACTATCCTTTGCCAGAATATGCATGACCAGCCAGTGCATTACCAGCTGGGGCCTGAGTAGCAATGGCATTACCAGCCTGTGTCCGACCAGCTGGCATACGCCGAGCACGCGGAAAGACCTGCCCGAAGGGCAGGTCTGTCCGCTAGTATATATATATTTCTGTCATTTTGCAAATGGTGGCACTCACGTCAATCTTTACAAAGCTTAAAATCATCTCTAATGTCGTTTCGCCGTCTCTCAATCGAACGAAATGTGTTCAGGAAGATGTGTTGATAGAATGATACTCGTAAAAAGCCTAACGAAAGACTCTTCTGCGAGATACGGCTCCAATTATCACTGACGGACATTGTAAAATGGCCGCGCTCGATGCTCTCTGTTTGCTAGGCTCATAATCATCTTTCTTCGCACTTCGCCGTGTACCCAAGGAACGCAAAGTCTTTGTAGAACATGTTTAAGTAATAGTATTGTATTAGAAAGCTTATCTAACTCTTCTTCTGCGAGGTACAGTCCCAAATACAACAGAAGTCGAACGACCCGTTGGCCAATGTGAGACATATTGAATCATGGCATTACCAGTTAGGGTAGCCTTTTTACCCAGCACACTCCTCCTCCAGGCACAAAGCAACATGTACATACTCATTCAAAATGTTATGTAGATCAAAAAGCATCAGCAAAGCATTTTGACAGTTTGGTAGGGGTGCTTTCACTGGATGACTTCCTGGTCTGGAGACTTGAAACTCTTGCAACCCCAGTCTATGGCATCATGATGTATCTTTCACACCAGCAGCAATGCTACATACCCAACTATCTGAACTATTGAACATACACAGGGAAGTTGTTAGCAAGTAGTTCGAGTTCAGGGGTGTCCCGGCGCCCCACGAGTTTTTTAACTCGAAATACTTGTTATGATGTCATAAGCCCACTGAATATTTGGACGATTAAAATTATTCTTCAAATATTTGTCTACCAAATGACTATTCAACTATTTAGTTAGTCCTTTGTCCCTTAGTATGAAGGAATAGAAGAATAGAATAAAGAGATGGGCAGAGGATGGATTGGGACTTGCTGGAATTTCCCACTGATAACATATAGTAATACTATAGTTCACACGTGAGTCACACATGAGCCTTGCAGGAACAGACCCAGCTGATCCTGCTGTGCTACAAGTTATCATACGAATTGGAATGGTTGGCAGTGGTGTTGGGTAGTGTCATATGCTTTGTGTTGCTGGCTTACTTATGTATTGTGTATATGTATAAGTGTGTGTTGCAATCACAGCTGTATGTGTTGCAATCACAGCTGTATGTGTTGCAATCATAACTGTATGTTTAGAGTGCATGTGTTGAAGGAATTGACTGGTGGTATTTTTGCTCACTTGCTGTGCCCTTGTCTTCTCAATAGATCGTCCCATGAGTGAATGGAACATTGAAGCACTGGACTCCCTGAAAGTGAAACTCAAGCTGAGGTTATCAATGAGTGCAGGACTGCGTGATATATTACCAATAGCTGCTGGTGGATTCATGAGTGAATTGGAAGTGCAGCAAGTGACAAACCTGCGTAGCGATAATGAACAGATCGAGAAAGTGATTGAAGAACTTAAACGAAAGCATGACGAAGATTTTGAAACGTTCTTGGGGATGTTACGACGTACCAACCAAGGAGTGTGGGCGGATGAACTGGAGAGAAAGGCAAAAGAGCTCAGAGAAGAACGTAAGTGTGTACAGTCAGCTTGCGTTGCTGAGGGGTGGGCGCACATTTTGAATTATTTACACAATGAAATTTATTGTCAACATAAGTTTTGTGTGTATTTAGTAATAACTTCAAACCTTCCGCACGTTTCTAATATTTCTTAATGAGAAGTAGCAAGAATGCAAGATGGCTTCTTCTTTGCCTACTCGCAGTACTAGTGTACGAGGTTTCAGTACTTGTAGTACGTCTATTTCCTCAGCCAATGGGAGCACTGATCAGCTGTGATTCAATTATGGGGACTCCCCGAGCACGTACTGTCCAGTTGCTGCACTGTGCAGAAACAAACTTTGTACATGCCTGAAGCGGAAGTTGTTAGTTAACCCCTACAGCTGCATTCCAGTTGCCTACAGTGTGGCAATGCCAGTGGTCACTCCCTTCTGATAGGTGTGATAGGCGTACTGATGGATAGCGTGATAGGCATGCTGATGAGCCCCAATTATGGTGAAACAGCTGTCTGTGGCTCTACCATCTTTAGAGGATGACTAGCATGGAAGGCAATTACTGGTTGCCACTAATAGGGCTTGGTGCCCCCCCAGCTTCCAGAGACACCATTGGTGTAGAAGGCTGGTTGCCGTAAAATTCCCAGTGAGTTAACCGTTGTCAGGTGTTTGTGGGATTTAGAGCACGAAGCTCGAGGGCGTGAAGTGCCTGAGTGCTGAGTGGTCTAAGTTTCACAAACACTGATTGGGCGGCATTTAAGTAATATAGATTCAAATCCTGTTCGCGTACCCAATCACTCCGTGTTCCTTTCGCTTCTTGATTACGTATGTGGGAATGATGTCATATTGTGATGATAAATACCCCCGTGAAGTTCCCGCACATGTTTATATGGGATTTGTATATTTAGCAATTGGAATGCTTCTCAGAGTTTAGATGCCCGTTGCCATGGCAATGGGATTTATGTGTATTTAATGTATTGTGCGTTTACATGTGTACGTATGTATACCACATCAACTGGTTAGATAACAATGTTCAGAGGAGAGCAGTAGAATTTGGCAGAGGAGGGTTGTGTAGGCCATACAGATCAGGAGCACCAACACGACTGTGGGTGGTCTGGATGATATGGAGTCCCCTCCTTGATTCACTTCTAATCATGTACTGTATATTGCAATATTATTACAAGCAATAATAATGTTTGCAGGTTTTGGGTGATTGGAGCACATTTGTGTGTATAATTATGTACAGTTTTAGTTGTAGTTTCACTTCAATGACTAGGAGTGAATCATAATTTTGTTTAGGGAGGACTGGTCTGTTTGTCTTTGCAGGTATAAGTCCTTCTCCTTCAACTGCTGTTCGTGTTATTCCAGAACATTCCGGTGAGTCCTTTAGTGGGTTAGTTGTATCTCAGTGTGCCTTGTCTCAGTAGTCCTTCCCCTTCTGGTAATAGTTAACCTAGACTATACAAAGGAGCATATGAAATAGTACTGGCCCTTATGCTGGAGTGCAGCTTTAAGCAAGAAGGAACGCTATTAGTGGAAAACCCAATTGAGATTTTAGAAATGAAGTGATAAGTTGAGGGAGGGAATCAATGGCTGTTGGCAGTGACCAGTTGTTCAGCTGGCAATTGGTTGGCTGCAGATCTGGAGGTTGCTGGCTCTGGTTGTGCATGTATGTATTTTACAGCATATTGTGTGTTATGTGTTTTATGTGTACTTGTGCAGCTTGTCAGAAACTGTTTTGATGCAAATGTGTTTAATGTATTGTGTGTTTACATGCGTATGTATACCACATCAACTGGGAAGGTGGCAATGTCCAGTGATAGCAGTAGAATGGGGCAGAGGAGGGTTGTGTAGGCCGTACTGATCAGGAAGACCACCCCCAAGATGAACCATGATAATGGCCTCCATCTCCCTATGGGAGAATCCAATCTTTGATTCACTTCTAATCTGGACATGTATAACCGTATATGTTGCAAAAAGTTCATAATTGATAATATATACATGTGAACACATATATCTGATCATAAAAATGGCCTCTGATGCCCCAAAACCTTGTTTGTTCATGAATGAGTTGATATGTACAGAATGAAACCCTGTATAACTCACACAGATTACAGGAAGATTACTGAAAAGTGCTTTCTTTGGATTGAACACGCCCATCCTGATCTTTTTCTGACTTTCGCCACCCACCTCTGGTATTTGCTACACAGCCGACCACCATATTTTAGTTATCCCTTTTGGTGGATGAATATTTAACTTCTTGTTCATTGCAAACAATGAATAGTAACTTTGAAATGCAATGCTCGTTTGACCCTTACATCACACACACAAACATTTAGTGTAGCCCTAACCCTAAGTGCATGCACACACTGCACTACGTACATCAATACATCCACACAAAATCCCATACACACAAGAAGGAGGAGACATCATAAATGCACCGAGGGGTTAACAACAAAATGGTAACAAGCAGAGAGAAGAAGACTGCTGGGGTAACCTCATGTCCAGTACTGTTAACTTAAGTAGAACTCTGGTAGTGTTTGCAATTGCACGGATCATACTGTTGCATGTATATACTGTTTGTAGTTGGAGGACAGTTGAGAATGGACAAGGAGCATAGCTGATTCACTGCGATTTGTACTCTGTACTGTAGGTCCGATATATGTTAGTCCTGAAGACAAGGAGGAGGATTCTGAAGCAGAGGACACTACTGGTAAGCATCAGACTCATTGTCTGTAACAACTGTTGATGATTATCTGCATGCATCATTTGTGTGAGGCTAAGTCAATTAGTAGGATCATCTGCACTACTGGGTCAATTCCTGGTAGCAGTGGGTATGAAGAGTTGCTGAGGGAAATGCAGCTAGGCAGTTTAGACTAAAGCTTCAGCCAATTTTTTGGGGCGCCAAAGGCGCCCCTATATTGTTTTCAGATTTAGGTATTCGTATGGCTTCATGTTCGTATATATATATATTTCTGTCATTGCAAATGGCGGCGCTCACGTCAATCTTTACAAAGCTTTAAATCCTCTCTAATGACATTTTGTCGTGTTTGAATCGAACGAAATGTAGTCATAAACATGTGTTAATAGAGTGATACTAATAAAAAGCCTAAGGAACGTCTCTTCTGCAAGATACAGCTCCAATTATCACTGACGGACATTGTAAAATGGCCGCGCGCTTGACGCTTTCTGTTTGCTAGGCTCAAAACCATCTTTCTTTATTATTCGCCGTGTATCCAAAGAACGCAAAGTGTTTCTAGAACATGTTTAAGTAATAGTATTGTGGTAGGAAGCTTACTTAACTGTTTTTCTGCGAGGTACAGCCCTAAATACAACAGAAGTCTAGTGACCCGTAGGCCAATAATGGGAGACCAGCGAGTCATGACACATAATTATAGCCATGATTCGCTCATAGAGTCATCATAGGGTAGCCTTTTAGCCAGCACACTTCTCTTCCAGGCACAAAGTAACAATTGCTCATTCAGAATGTAATATAGATCAAAAAGCAGTAGGCAAACATTTGACAGTTTGGTAGGGATGCTTTCACTGGATATGGCTGGCTGCTCTGGAGACTTGGAACTCTTGCAAACCCAACGGTCTAGTGTGTCTTGATGTATCTTTCAGGCCAACAACAATACTGTACCCCCAACTATCTGATTTACTGAACGTATGAACGTACATGGGAAAATTGCTAGCAAGTAGTTCGAGGTTCAGGGGCGCCCTGGCGCCCCACGAGTTTTTTAACTCGAAATACTTGTTAATCATCCGAGATGCATGCATACCAATAGCTATGATACTTGAGATACATTGGACACCACGTCCATAGGCATCCATGTAGATCCTTTGGCCCCAGTGACTAACTGTTATTGTGTGAACCTAAATACCCTGCATTTGTGATGTCTTCTGAACTGGCACGCAACAACACCCTAGCCACCTTTACTACAACTTATT